>VWZL01000681.1:179736-192168 GCA_013396915.1 Stercorarius parasiticus
AGGTATCAGGGACACTGCACCATTTACCCATTATCAATTCTTTTCTTCTTCAGAATTTTTGCTAATTTGTTTAGTCCACGTAGGCTGGTAGTGATTTCATCATTCATAGTTGATGAATCAATTCTCATCTGTGCTTCGGCATACGTAAGAGAAGCCTTGAAGAGGTTAAAACAAAAAGGATGTCATGATACGCAATTGATTACTGAAAAGAAAAACAGTTCTGTCTTGCAGAAACTGCAATTTGCTCTCAAAGTTAGTTCACAGTAATACAAAGCTTCACATTCAGCGCCTAATGCATGTAATTCTCAAAGAATAATGGGCAAAATAGGACAGATCTATGCAAGATATTAAGAAATACCAGGCATTTACAGTAGTTTTTTATGCTGATCACAGATGTATTTCATGCGTCAGAGGTCTAATTTTCAAAGATGTATTAAACACCTACAGGGTCTACTGAATTTAACTGAAAATTATGAGTAGCTGGTATATACTAACCATGTCCAGTAGATGTACCAATATTTATACTTCTGAATTGTCATAACTTATATACTGAAATATCATAACTTTATATACTGAAATAGCATAACAAAATAACTGCACAAAAAACACTGCAGTCTTAGAGGTTTAAAAGACCAGGGCAGATTCTAAGATTTTCTTTATTTTTAGGACTTAAGCATCATTTTCTAATTCTAAGAAAACATAAATCAGTAAACAGAAAGAATAAAACTTTATTATCAAGTCTGTTGATCACTGTTTTTATAAAAAGGTCTCCAGCTTTTTTTTCAGAAGTATAGTAATATTTATGTGACTAACCTTGGAATTAATAATACTCTTCGTAAATCTGGTTTTTAGAATTTCAGCCTTATGGTTCATCTCCCATATACATGAAAATGCAAGCCTAAGAGAGGGAGAAGGGTGGAAAAAGCTGTTAAAAATCTACATATAAACATCTGGAGTTTCTTGTCAGGATCAAACTATGGCTCATATACATATACCTGTCCACATTAGATCTCAGGGAGCACAAATTGGAACTCAGTAACTCTGGAACCATATCAATCCTCTGCAAAGTAAAGAATGAAAATCATGAGTATGTGTTTTAATTACCTGATTTTTAATATACTAAAAGCTTGGAAATTATAGTTATTTTATTGCTAAGAAAGCTCAGATTTCTGGAAGAAAAGTAAGCTACTTCGAGGAAATTAATTCCAAGATCCATTTTAATTATTGGGTTTTCAGTAGCTGTTATTTCTGTAAAGAAACTGTGGTCTGTGAGAAATAAGTTAAAATAAACAGGATTAAGTGTACAGTTGTAATGAATACAAATCATAGGAAACAATAAGAGATTTAGCGATCACAAGAAAAAACAATGGAAAACACAAAATCAGGCCACTTTGGCAATTTCAGATCGATATTAAAACAGTAGTCTAGTTTCAGAACTGCAGGTTATTAATGCTTCAAACGGGAGTTGAAAGGGATATTCTACAGATAATGGATTTAAAAAGAAAAAAAAAAGAAAAAAAAATATTTCTTCTTCCTGCTGTGCAGGCTGAATGACTGAAAACACCTTCATTTTGATAGTCTGAGGAAATTAAGTGCAGCCCAAAGGAGCCTAGCTGTTTTTTTTTTGCCCACTTGATTTAGAGATAATGTCTCTACTCTCAAGAATTAATAGAGGAAAGTATGATAAATCTAACTGCTTAATTGTACAAAAAGCTTTTTATATAGAAAACAATTACTTTTTCACACAGATACACTGTTGTTCCTCTTTTTGCCGACTCCTCATCCAAAGCATTTCCTGGGCGAATAAAATGACTGACGTCTGCAATATGTACACCAACCTAAAAAACAAGCATCATATTATGGATCTTACAAAAGAGAAATAGTTCTCAACATGAAAGAAACTTTCTCAAGTTTTTATTTACAACCCAATTTACCCATTCCCAGTTCCCTTCAGCAGCTCCTATATTTAGTAACAGAAATAGTTAAAACCTACCATACTGATATTAAAAAAAATGAATAGTTGCAGCAATTACGCAAAATAAGGGCATGCGTACACTTAGTGGAAAGTTCTATTCATGACCAATGCAACTCTTCTTGCCTGGGGGCTCAAATAACCTCTTTCACTTTCTTCAGGGCTCACTGCAAATTTGGGTTTGTTTTTCTGTTTGCTAGACCTTCCATTTTGGCACATTCTGCTATTAGAATTACGAATTAATTTATAGCAAAGAAAACCTGACTAAATCAGATATAAGGTGACAGAGAACTGGTGTTAAGTCTGTAGCTATTTAATGCTTTTTTTTAAAAAAGAATACAATCATTCTTTAGGCATTACAGCAGTAGCTTTGCTTTTCCTACCGATAGTTCCTTACCCTGGCTGTAGATATCTATGTTTATACTTAGCTAAAGCAGTAAATAAATTCTATGTTAATTTCCCATGCCAAATGAGTAGAAAGCAGGGTGAATTTAGAAGACATTAAATTCCCACTTCTGACACTGATGTAATGCAAATCAACTCCCTTTCTTTATTACCATCTCACAGTTGTGCGAACACCATTAATTTATTTTACAACAGATCTGGAGCTTTGCTCGTGTCACTTACTATTACTACTACTGCACTGTTTGTAAAATAAAGGAAGAAGTAAATAAAAAAAAGACTGGCACCATTAAAAAAAAAAAAAAGAAACAATACCTCTATATTTCCATTTTCTACTTCTCTACAATGTAATGCATCATCAATATCCGTACAGCCAGGAGGATCAACACTACAAACATATAGATGCCTTAAGTCTTCCCTGTATTTCATATCCTGAAATTAAAAAAAAAAAACAAAACCAAAAAGTTGTTTTCAAGAACATCTTCCATATCAAAGTAAAAATGATCATTTGAGAAACACACTTTGCATGAGATTTTCTAAAGCAATGAACTATTTTCAGAGTGCTTTTTTTTTTGTTTTAGGACAAGATTCGCAGTAATATTTATTTATAAGATCAAAACAGATCTGCAGAAACTACAGCGACAGAAAAACTAAGACAGAAGATGATGGGAAGTACTGAAAGTTTTTGTTTTACAGCAAACAGGAAGAGAAACAGAATAAAACTGCAATCTTTTCATGATCTCAGAATTAGCAGGATCAGGAATCGAGATTTTTCTAAGTGAAATTTTGACTGATGTCCAGCTGGACGAATTGTTTAGGATATGACTGCTCTCAACTAACTTCAGTTTTCTAAGGCTTAGATGTCTAGACAGTTGAAAGGAACTGCACACTTTGAAGTGTCTACCTTTGTACGATGGCTACAAAAAGACTGCAGACTGGTATCTTAGACCAGACAACTGACTTTCAGACAGCTAATTTACACAAAAATCCCTCCTTCAGTTTCCACATTCAAAAGAAACAGGAGCAGGTAATAAATTGTAATAAAAGTAGCCCACCTCAAAGAAATTAAAATACACAAAACACACAAACAAAAATATTCAGCCCAGGCCAAAACCAAACAAAAAAACCCTAGCCCAGCTCAAAAAGAAAAACATATCATGCTGAAATTGTTCCCTGATGACATTTTTCCATACATTCTAAAGCAACCATTTCCCATATTTATGTTACTGGGGAGAACCTGAAATTCACTAACCGCATTTACAATGAGCAATTCTGCAAACACCAATTTATTTTTCTCCAATTACTTTTCTGGCTTATAGCGGGATATATTAAAGTCTCCTCTCCTCAGATTATTTTAGCGATGACACAGGCTGCCACATTTGGTTACAAAGCTATTTAGTGTGATGAAAAACTCTTAGGGATGGTTTTACAATTATTTGAATTGTAGTCTCTCTCCTTTGCAAAAAGACTTTTTTTATAATTTTATTTTTTAATGAAACCTGTAATGCATTTTTCATCTTAAAACGTCTGTCTCTAACAAGCACAGTATTAGCCAACCCCAAAAAGTTGCAAAGGCCTTGTTTCCACAGGAAATCCACCTGCAGACAAAATGGTTTTAGACAACATTTTTCCTTGGTTTTTGGTGCACTGGGATATCCAAGAACATCACAGTCTGATTTGAAGGAGAAGGCACAGTAATTATTACAATTATTTAGAACTTATTACCTGTTCTGTAATGCTCCATGGCATTTTTGGTAGGAATTTAAGGACACCCTGGGAAAAAGGCTGATGAGGGACATCATGCTCAAGCAGAAGAACTTCAGTCTCAGTCTCTTTATCTCCAGCACTTCCCAAGTTCTTTACAAAATGACCCTGAGAAACAATATTCATACATACAAATATATACACACACCATACACACATGCAATATTGTTTGCTCAAAAATAAGTATTTGAGACCATTATCTCATAGGTTATTAATATATTAAAACTACATAGAAGGAGTAATCTTTCCTTCTTCAGTTAACTTTCTCACCTTTAAGAGAGAAATTTAATTTCAAACATTTAATTAATTAAATAAATCTGAACTTTGTATTTCCCCCTCTTTTCCTGGAACGGCACTAAATTCTCCACATATAAGACTGCAAAAATTGTAAACATGGCAATTCAATTTTGCAGGAAAGAAAAAACATTGCTGTATAAGCAGCCAAATGAATAAGGTTTAATTTCGCTATGGGTTTGTGTTGTGTTACACATCCCACTCCATAATACGTTAACTCTACTTGCTTTTTCACTTGTCTCACCTTCTGCAGTAATGTTGTCTTTGTCTTAACACTCCTTCCATATATTCCTTCATTTCCTCCATGTTTCCCTCATTTCTCTAAACATGCATGAGACACCTATGCTCTCATTCATTACAAGCGATGCATTCCTACACAAGCCAATGGAAGCCTCCTCAAAACCTCATGTTCAACACAAACTGAAGCTAGTGTCCTCAATTTCTCTTATATCCTCATGTATATTTACAAAGAACTTTTAAGAACTTAATTACCTGTATCTCTGCCCCACTAGCAATTTGGCTGAATTTGGCCAATGTGTTTAAAACTACTTGCCAGGATGGTGATCAGTGTGTGGATAAGCAAAGCCACAGAGAAAGGTTCACATTTCTAGAAGTCCAGACTAAAAACAGGCGGTCCCTAGTTAATCTAACTAAAGCAACTTAGCACATATATGTTCCCGCATAACCTAAGGACAAAGCTTTTTAAGTATGATAACCCATACTTGTTTTTCAGGGGAGAATTAAACTAAATCATTTAGGGACCATCAAATAATGGCACTCAAAGAACTTAAAATTCACGTCAACACTTTTTGAAATTACTTAGCATTGCAGAAAATAACAAACATCTTATCTAAGAAACATATAAAAACCAGATAGATAAGAGTTCAGAAGAAGACACTTAACTTACATTAGGATACCTGGAATTCCTGGGCCAACCATCAATAGCAACAATTATTCTTTGTCCTTCCAGTGTATCTGCTTGTCTTGTTTCTATTCGAATGCGAGGAATTCTGCGATCAGCTGGTGTAAACAAATGCCGCCTTGCCTATTAACAGCCAGAAAAAGGAACAAATAATTTCTAATTATAGAAAAAAAAATAAATCTCTGCACTTTCAATAACTTGATTATATCCTTACCTCTTTGATCTGTGATTTGGAAAGCATGCCACAAAATGGTCGCCAGTTTCGTTTTATAATGCCCACTACTCTTCCTGTAGGTCTCAGCATGTCCTTGTTAACAGAAGTCTTCAGCTGGTAGAAAACACAGAAGTTAAAACCCCAAAACTGTCTGAACTCACGGTAATGTGTTTGACTACAGCATATATCTCAAACCTTGGTGGTAACAACTTAGGTGTCACTAAAATACTATAAATTCTATTATGACTTCATAAGCAGAACTATGCTGCCCTGTGCTTTGCATGACTTTTAGTATTTTTAATATGTGACATGACTAATTTGTTGTGATTTTTTTTTTTAAATGGACATCATTTCATAAAAACAAAGAAGAGTAGAAAAAGACTCTGAAGAAACATTATCTTGTTCCCCTGTCTCTGCTTACTACACAACTATCTCCATTTTCTTTTCCAACCTATTATTATAATTTTTAGGAGACCTTTTATGTTGCTTGAAAGTTCTCCAGTAATTCTAAACACAATAATTAAAAAACACTCCTATGGAATTCAGTGGGAAGGTCATGTTTTAAAAAAAATGCAAATACTTCTTGGACAGGGTATACATACGTGTGCAGTACATGCACATTAAGCGGAATTACTGCAAGAAGTTAAAGAATATTTTACAACTGGTTCCAAATGTATGCATTGCCTATAAAAGCTGACTGTCATCGTGATACAATGCTTGCTCCTATTCTAGCAAATCCTAATCGTCACATCAGTATATAGCTTTGCATTATAACCTAACTACCACTCAGTAACTTTTGGATTTAGTAAGTTTAACAAAGTAATGTGGGAAATTCTGATCTGTATTAATTAAAAAGTATCCATTTTATACATAATCATGTATTTAATGCAACTGTAGGACTACAATTAAGTTCTATAATTTTGAAATTCACAATAGCTTTGAGGAGTCAGTATAAAAAGGATGTATAAATCTAAAGCCTAACACTGGCAGGGTATTGCAGATTTCATCTCTCTCTTAACATCAGAGTTAAGTAAAAAATTATTTATTTCATACAATGCTTTCTTTCTCCTCTTCCTTTTCAATGTCATCTTCATTCTGGCCATCATCTTGCAAGACCACTGAGGACGGTGCCACCCATTCATCTTTTGCCAACAGTTCCACAGCTACAATATCTTCATGAACTGCTCGATTTAAATGTTTCAGTCCCTGTATAATTATCTGGATTTTTTCGAAAACAAAAAGAAAATGCAAATATTTGTGATGATAGCAACAGAAGACCCAAATCACAGCAGTATAACAGAAGAGTATACATGTATAACAGGCTTTGCACTCTAAACATTTAAAGGCATGTTTGTGATGCATTTTTTTTTCTTCCGTCTAGGTTTCATTCAGTACTGATAGTATTATTTCAGGATTCCGATTACCTCTATAAAAATAATTTGTTTTCCCCAGACTTTTTTTCTTTTTATTTAAATCAGATGAGCCTTCTATTTTTGCAGGCTAGGGGACTCCACATACTACTGGGAAAGAGGAATAAAACAAACGGAAAGCCAGAGAAGCACTTCCAGCTGCCACCACAAATACGGAGGGAAGAGGCAACTGCCACTGCTTGGAAACAGCGTCTGTACAACTGTACCAACAAAGAATTCCGTCGGCAGACAGCTGGGTTAACTGCTCGGAGGCGAACAGCCCATTTATTCGACACCAGGCATGAAAACAGCGGGGGAAATAAAGCAAGAGAGACCCACAAGAGGTCACTACAGGTTTTCAGAAAATCCTCCTACAAACTTGTTTCTGTCTTTCACCATATATTTCAAACTAATTTTTAAAAAAAGTGTTATATTAGAGTCGACTGAAAAACTATTAACTAAGATTCAACTTTATTTTATCAAATACTTTATCACAGCATAAAGCATAATTTCAAACACATTCTCTTTTCAAAAAGAGCACAATCAACATTTCAGTAGTCTACATCCATATAAATAAAAAAATAAAAAGCACCAGAAAAACACAGAAGAGGAAAAATTACTATAATGCTCCATTTTAACATACGTCACCATGAAAGACTTGCATTTTAAGTCATTACTGAGGCTAGTTGAAGTTCACAGTATGAAGACAAAATGAAAAACTCACCTCTTTGTTTTCTTCAGCATCTCCATGAACCCAAACAGTAGCTTCAAGATAATTATCTCTGTTTGCCCTATAAGTTCCTTGCAGGTAAATACCAGATTTTATTCCTTGCTGCAACTTGCTAAGAGGAACATGTTCTGGGAAAATTATTTTTCCACTTTCTATTTCTTTCTTAAAAAAAAAAANAGAGAGAGAGAGAGAGACAGACAGACAAAATTTTCAGACTTCTGTATTCACAATTATTCCAAAACCAATCTCAGGAACGTGACATTCAAGCTAACAAACTCCAAAATTGTAACTATGTGTAGATATGAATATGGACAATAATGAAAAACTATTACTAAGCAGTAATTGTCCTAATGAAGGATAAAAAAACATACAAACATGGCAATTTTAGAAACACCTCCTTTTCTTTTTCTGTTTGCCTGTAGTTACTTAAAAAGATACTGCACAAGTGACATACGCTTTTATGTTGATTTGGATATACTGACTAAACAAAGTCAGTGAAGAAAACAGTACTGCATAGTAAAGAGTATGACATACAGTTTAAGCATATACTGTAAGCTCTATGGAACATTATGAAAACACAGTACTGCGACTAAACTTTCGAGCAGTCAGAGAATAAGTTAAAGCTGAATGAACCACAGCTAACTGGTGAAAAGATGAGCCAAACCCTCCACTTTCTTCCCACTCTTGCGTGTCCCACTCCACTCTCTCAGAACTAACTCTGTCGAAATTAATCTTCCCATCTTTTGATGGTGTTAAGTTTTCAACTATATCAGTCTTAAGTGAAAATATAACTCTTAATTCTGATAAACACAAAGCACACGGAGATAGAAGAGGATGTAGCTCATCTTTGAGTTGTAGCCTGCACTTACTTATAACTGACCATAAAAATTAGAGCTTTTGATCGGAAATGCTTTTGATCAATAAGTTAACATAAACTTTCAAATAATAGACACAAAACAAAGATCTACATGGTTTGCAATACACACTTTTGTAGTTTTCATTTTGCTTCCATTATTTATACACTTTCTTTAACCAATGTTATTATTCTCACCTTCACATCAGTTATCTGAAGAAACTGGCTTTTTACAAATAACTAGATACCTACTAATAGGCATATAAGCAGCAGTAAAAACAGATGCAATATTTCTTTTTTTCTTTTCAGCTGTCAGAAAGTTATATTGCCAAAATGGTAATAAAGTCCAGAATCCTCATATTCTAAACTGATGCTAATAGCCTGAAATATGGTGTCCAATAATATACTGCAAACCATTTGTGATTAAGTTATTTTATAAAAAGAACACAAACATACCCCTTCATCAGATACACAAGCAAGACGATCTAGAAGATCAGGATTAGCTGTCAAGCTTTTAATATACTCCTCACCTACAAAAGCACACACACATATATTTATGCAAGAGAAGCATGGGATTTAAGTATGAACAGACTGCTGAGATTATTTATCTGAGCAATAAATTAAACATACATGCCATTTCACTTACACGTATAAGCAGTTATCCCTTCATCTAGAGCTTTCTCTTTATTAGTTTTGTCATTTGTTAAAAAGATAACTTGAATACTCTCCTCATCCTCTATTTTCTTCAAGTGGTCATTGTACCATTTTACTGCTACCCGAATGGCTCTGTCATTGCGGTCATTAGAAGTTTCTCCTTGCTTTTGTTCTATGTATGTTTCTCTAAATAAAAAAAATAAAAAAGGGTGGGAGGATACAAAACAAAACAAATCCCAACATCTATCCATACTTACAAAAATTTTTCAGACAAGCAAGATCAAGACTGTGAGGCCAAAAGCACCATTGCTGTACTAATTTTTATAATATGTGTAACAGCCTACAGGCCATGGAAGGGTCAGGAGACAGAAGGGTAAAGAAAAGTAGGAATGAAGTGTTAATTTCTAATACAACCTTTTCACTGACGATCGAAGAGGACCTGCATTTAAGATGCTAGAACTAGGGATTCAAGATTCCTAGAAATATGATACTGCAGTATTGGAAACTACTTGTGAGCACAAATGAAGGCAAATTAATTGCATCTTCATTTCTTAGAGCTTTCTGTCACTAATGAACAGATTTTTGAATTCTGCTACAAACTGAGCTGGCAATATTAATAAAGCATTGGAACATGTTTAAAAGGGACACTAAAATGGAAAAGCATTATTCCATTGCTCAAGTTAACAGTCTTTCCCGTACACTTTATTCAATATTCTGATCACCTTTTCACAATATATGCTTATAATAATTATAAACCAGAAAAGCTCTGGAACATGCAACTATTTCCCAACAGGACTCCTTAGAAGCATACAGTTCTATGCACCCCGGTCTAATTTTTTTACCTAGTTCATGTTCCATTTCTGTTTCCCAGTTTCTTTTACTGGATATCAGTACAGCCTTGTTATACCCTATTGCACATCTTACCTATGGTGTTCATTGGTGAAAGAATAGAAATGTTTTTCAGGGTTTTGAATCACGTCCCTAATTCGCTTGTATACTGGTGCACTCCGATTCCTGACTTCTTGCAAGACTGTCTGTAGCACAATGACATTCTTAATCACAGGATCTTCAAGTATATCAATCTGAGGAACAAAATGGAATAACAATTATCCAACGGATAGCTATAAATTATCCAGTAACAATGGAATAACTATCCAGTAACAGGACTTGAAATATTTGTTTGGTTAACACGTAAAAAGCTAACATGAATAATAAATGAGTTGCACTACTTCTGCCTTCTCCTCTCACCATTGGGAAACTGAACAGTATATTCAGCTGCTTCCTCCTGCTTGCAGGCAAAAAGTTCAAATAGGATTTTCTAGCCTCTTTGTGACCTGAATTTTGCTGGAGTGAAGATAAGGACTCTTTTGACTCCCACCAAATTCAGCCCCAACATATGCAGGACTCCAATCAAATTTAAGGCCAGGTGTACACTAGACATTTCGTTTACATAAAATGGGTTCTTTTAAATTATAATCTTTGTAAACAAAGGAGATCTATCCACAGTCTGACACTAATCCAACATTAATTTAAAGGCTATCTGGATTCTGTCTTTGCGAGCAATGCAAACCATAAAATAGTACCTCACCACTGTTACACAGCTAACATGGTCATGCCTGAGCGCACGTAGGCTGAAGTTCTCCAAAAACAATCCCACTGTTGCACTGCAATTTTAATTCCCACAGATTCAAATCAACTGGAATTCTGTTAGCTGCTCTTCACCTTTTCAAAGATTGAATTTTTTTGAGCAAGTTTGATTAAAAACTTTCATCATTTTTGTTTGCCAACTCCATTGCCAACTCCCGACAGCCATGGTGTGCAAGAGAGAGAAATGTACACCAAAAATCCATGCTCCCGGTCAGGAGAAAAAGATGTGAGAGCTTCATTTCCTAAACTTGTGGCAAGGAACTGTGCAAATCAATCTCCAAAATGAGGCAGCAATAAGGCTTTAAATGGCATGACTATAAGAATTAAAAGCAATGCCAGACGAAGCTTCTCTGCACCTGATGTTTAGATGACCTTAAAGATTCAGAGCCGTGTTGATAGGGCAAGAAATCCAGCATAATTTTATGTACAAGCTGACCTAACAGGCCGTCTTACTGTTGCAATCCTGTTCCAGCTGCTAGGTAAAACCTTTTCCTACTGTTACCAAGACTTCTTAATCCCCACTGCTCCAGTTCATGGCAGAGTACCTTAGCACATTCTCAGTGCTGTATGTATATACAAACTTTGACAACAGACACCAATAAGTCCACGGGTAACAAGTTAAAAGCGTCCCTTGACTTGCTGTTTTGGGAAGAAAATCCTTATTTACAAGTTTTGGGATGGGTAACTGCTAAAACATGCAAGTGGTGTGCCCCCCTGCAGAGTAATACATGTTAGGATTCATTAATTACATCCAGTCTCCAATGTCTGCACGGGACTATTCTACTTTCTACAGATGTATTCAAAAGCAATAAAAAAAGAAAAAAAAAAGGTCAAACACTGAGCCTAGGAATCCACTACCTCCCAGCCTGGAGTTCTACTGTCTGTACTGCCTAGACTCAGCCTTTGCACAATTAGCGATGGGCTGCAGAGTAAAGTCCATCCTGTACTTTCAGAGTTGTACATGGGATGATGGTGCAGCCTCTATTCATTACCTGAAATCAACATCACAGTATAAAAAACTTAAGCTTACAACAGCCTCTGAAAAACAGAATAGGTATTTAGGAAAATTCAGGTTGACGGGAAAATTCAGTGACCATCTCGAGATCCTGATCACTGCTTCAGAGTCTATTCAGTCTCCTTGCCTGACTTTCCATCCCCGTATCAAAATACAATAAACAAAAAAAAAATGCTGTTCTTTATTCCTCCTGTTCAGGCAGCAAAACATGAAACCGGAATGTAGTTTAAAACCACACTGGAGTCGGTGATGCTGAAGGCCCCCTCAGTAGCTGGCAGGGAAAGAAAAGGCTACCCATCCAGGGATCGAGCGGGCATAAATAACAACGGGAAGACCCACGGCAGGGGGGCTGGAAGATGATCTTTAAGGACCCTTCCAACCCAAACCACTCCATGATTCTATGACCCCGACAGCGCACTGCTAAACGCGCCCCTCCAGCAGCGAAGCCTGAACCCCACGCCTAAGGGGAGTGGGGGCACCTCACACCCACACGCGTTTCGTCAAGGCCGGACCAGGCCTTAAGGCCCCAAAGGGAGGCGGCGGGCCCACCCCGCCG
>VWZL01000681.1:196575-215745 GCA_013396915.1 Stercorarius parasiticus
ACAGGTCCACAGGTCCTGCCAGGAGCCTGCTCCAGCACGAGCTCACCATGGGGTCACAGCCTCCTTTGGGCATCCACCTGCTCTGCTGTGGGGTTGTCCATGGGCTGCAGGTGGATATCTGCTCCACCATTAACCTCCATGGGCTGCAGGGGGACAGCCTGCCTCACTGTGGTCTTTACCATGGGCTGCAGGGGAATCCCTGCTCCGGCATCTGGAGCACCTCCTCTCTGTCATTCTTTGCTGACCTTGGTGTCTTCAGGGCTGTTTCTCTAAGGTATTCTCATTCCTTTCTGCTGTTGTTCATCTGCATCTTTTTTTTCCCCCCCCTCTTCTTAAATATGTTATCCCAGAGGTGCTACTGCTGTTGCTGATTGGCTTGGCCTTGCCCAGGGGGAGTCCGTCTTGGAGCCATCTGGTATTGGCTCTGTTGGACATAAGGGGAGCTTCTGGCAGCTTCTCCCAGAAGCCAACCCTGTAGCCCATCCCGTTCCACCACTAAAACCTTGCCATGCAACCCCAAAACACTTTTTAAATAATGTAGGAGTTACTGCATTTTGAAGGATGATTTGATTTGAATATGTTCTCAAGAGTTACAGCTAAAACCTCCCAAAAAAGAGGTCAGTTGCTTTGATTTAAATAAAATAAACACTTTGAAACATCTCTAAGTCATGTGCAGTTTCTCTTACTGCATGATAACTTGTCACTGGTGGTAATGACAGTGTTTTAAGGCTGCAAGTAAGGCTGCTTGTTTAAGGGTAGTGGTGTTTGGGTTTTGTTTGGGTTTGTGGGTGGGTTTGTTGGTGTTTTTTCTTAAAATTCATTTAAAAGAACCCCAACTTTGTATGCTACACTGGGTCGAAAATGAAGGGTTCTGTGTGAAGTAGGCCATAAGCATGTATATGCTGAAACTTGGCAAGACACATATTGAAGTTGCTATTGCTTTATTTGGTAATTTACTAGTTCCTTGGGTTTTGTGTGGAAACATATTCTGCTTTTTCATGTTTTTAACCTTTTAATTGGTAAACTAAGACTGATTTATAAATTCAAGTCAGCATATGTGGAGACTGTCACTTCTCAGATTCAGCTTCGTATTGTCAGTGACTATGAAGTTCCTGACTTTTTATGTATAATCTGATATGATTGTGTAACCATGGTGGTATACACTGTTGTGCTAATTGCCTAATATCTCTGTAAATTTTCCCCTCTACAAAATAAGCATAACTCACTCCCTTGCCAGAGTTTTGTGAAGGTTTGTCACTTGTGTTACTCACTACTTAATGTCTTCTGTTTTCAAACCAATCTTGAAGAAAACATCAGGCTCTAATGAAACAAGAAATGGAAACTATTTTATTGAGACAGAAGCAACTGGAGGAAACGAATCATCAATTAAGGGAGAGGGCTGGAGATATCCGTCGTAGCTTGCGAGATTTGGAATTAACAGATGATTGCTATGAGAAGCTAAAGTCTCTTCCTGAAGATCAGCTTTCTATCCCTGAATATGTTTCTGTGAGTATTGCTTTTTTGTATTGGCTTAAAATGTAACTGTGTCCTGAATCTGGCTGGGATGGGGTTTATTTTCTTCATAGCAGCCTGAATCTTGCTGTGTTTTGGATTTGTGGCTAAAACAGCGTTGGTAACACACCGGTGTTTTGGCTGTTACTGGACAGTGCTTGCATAGCATCAAGGCTTTCTCTTTTCCACACTCTGCCTTCCCCTGTCCCTTGTGAGCAGGCTAGGGATGCTCATGAGATTGACCCGAACTGGCCAAAGGAATATTCCATACCATCTAATGTCATGCTCAGCAATATAAACTGGAGGTAGAGAAAGAAAGGGGGTGGGAGGGGTGGCTTCCAAGGTGCTTCTTGATCAGAGACTGGCTGGTCATCAAGTCTGCTTGTGGGAGGTGGTGAGCAACTGTCTTCACGTGGCTGCTTTTTTTTTTTTTAACTCATATCTCTCTTTTCTTTACTAATTAAGCTGTTGAGAACAACACCTGAGTCTTCTTGCTTTTGTTCTTCCTACTTTCTCTTCTGTCCTGCTCCCACTGGAGGCAGCAAGTGAATGGCTGCATGGGTCCTTGGCTGCTGGCCAGGGTCAACCCACCATAAGCTGTATATTGCTTTTGTTTAGAATAAAAGGGGTGTGCATATAGTAGAAGCTAGTCTATACTCCTAGAATTCTTATTCTTCCTCAACTAGAAATGAAAGTCCTTCAGAGGCAGATGTACTTCTGTATCAGCCCATTTTGACTGGATTCCAATGAAAAGAAACTTTTAATCCCAGATTCTGATGCCTTAAAGAGAGTAGAACTGCTGATGTATTTTAAGAGGGTGAAGCAAATGGGGTATTAAGATTAAATGGTGGGCACACCTTGATGAAATACAGCAGGCTGAAAATAGGAATTTGAAACTCGGCTTGCCAGAACCACAAGTTGAGATCCCTTACCTTTCCCGTATGCTTTCCATGTGGCCCTTTCCTATCTGACTAAACACAGGAGATAAAGTATACCTTAAAGTATACTTTAAGACTCATTTTCTTGATTTAATTAGTTTGTTAGTTATGGCTTATGAGTAGGTAGAGAGGTGAAGGGGGTACTCTGCTTGCAATAAAAAGACAACGCCTTCACAGATGGTGGTACATGTCCAGAGCATCCTGGCTCACTTCTGAGAATGAAGAGGATTTAGACGTGTAAACTTTAATTCACCAAATTATTGGCATTGTACTTATCTATAGAGCTAGTTAAGGAAGCTGTAAATAATGTTAAAGAGCTTAGTGCATTTGTTGAGGTATAAATGCTGCATGAGTGAGTTCTCTTGCTGGATGAAAGTGATGGTATACTGTGCTCTAGATACGTACAGAGAAATAAAACTTGTCATTCTTATCTAAAGGATGTTCTTGGGAACATCTTTTGAAAAGTTCCAAAACTTGGACTTTTTGAAAGTACTAGAAAAATCTTACAGCTCTGAATGATAAACAAGAACACTTAGCTTGGGGCCTATTAGGTTATTACACCCTAGCCGTCTACTGTACCCACTGCCCTCTATAGAAGTATTGAGGATTTTTTGTTGATTCCCGTGCCACCATGGTCAACAAAGCAAATTTTTAACACAAACTGAAATGCATGTCAGCTTGCTTGAAATTGGTATTCAGGAAGCTTCAGGACTTCAGGAGTTGATTGACAGTCAGTACAAAAGACTGTGTAGCAGGGCAGGACAGATACCAGGAGTTAGTAGCTTTGCCAGCTGCTTTAAGTGAAGCTGTCAGAGCACAACTGGAGTGCTTAGATTGTATTTGTGGGTAGAACGGGGCTGTAAAAAAGATGTGAAGCGGGAGACATGAGTAACAGCCACCTTCTACCTGTAATCTGCCTTTCTTTTCCTCTTCCATTCAGCAGTAAATGCTACTTTTGTCTGTGACTCAAACTCCACTGCTTATGTGTTCAGTGAAGCCCCTTTCCTCTTTACACATATGTCACTTTTTACTTCTGAAGTCGCCCTTTTTTTGGACAAAGTTATTATTTTTTTTTTCCCCAGAGAAGACATTCTAAAGATATAACGCAGTAAGATGCTGTTTTCTGCTTCTCCTCTCAACTTCTTTTGGCAACAGGATCAGTGTGAACCTGAGAGCATCAGTGAAGCTCAGTGATTGTTTATCATTACTTTGAGTTATTCAGCTGATACAGATGCTGGGAGGCTACAGAACTGTTTTGCATATCCTGTCTATGCATCCCTTTAGCTTCGGAAGGGTAGGAAAAGCATCTTGAAGGGAAAAAGTAGTTTTTCTGATGCTGTTTTCTGCTTTGCTTACCTAGGGAAGAACGATGTACTTCTTCGGCAGATAAAATCTCTGGCTCCAGATCAATGTGCAGACTAATTGTATGGTCTACTGATATTAGGGTAAAATTCTCCTTGGCAAGAAAGAGCTCTGCTTAGTGAAAAAGTTAGCAAGAAATTTACAGACTCTTTTTTTTCTATTTATCGATTATAAAGCACTGTCTTACAATTCTTCAGGATAGAAGTAAATGTGTATATATAATGCTTACACTTTTTTGAAACCCGATGTACTGGACACACAGCAGAAGTGCTTAAATACAGATTTTGTATATAGAGATATTCCAAGTTTAAAATACTAGAATTACCACAAATGTGAGGTGTTTTTCACTGTTCTTCCACAAAGGGGTGCAATAGTGACATGTTAGAGCAAAGAGTAGGTGATGTTTAATGTTAATGATGATGACAAATTAAGAATGATGTTTTAAGCATCTTTTTCCTAAAATCACGCTTTTTTATTTTTAATTTATATGTAAAAATTTTGTTTATTTTTTAACCTTTTATAGGAATGATTTTTTTAGAAACAGCATATGCAAAATTTTTAAGTACTTCAGGTCTTTGAACTGATGCTTGGCAGCTGAATTTGGTAAAGTGAAACAGTTGTGTACTCTCCTTTAAAAATTTTTTTAACAAGTTTTTTTAAAATGGTATCTGAATTCTGTTTGATCCAATTTTAATCACCATGTCTTCCACTTGCATTGTTTTGCTAACTAAAGCTTAGTTGCCGTTTAAGAGGGCAGTTAACTGGCGCAACTACTTTCACACAACTTAATTTAACAGAAGACAACTTTCTTTTCCTCTGCATCCACCCATTTTTAGCTTAACTCTAGTTTTCCATAAAAATTGGTGGGCACATGCTAAGAGTTTTTTGTTTTTTTTTTTTTTTTTAAATTGCCTAGAAAGTGGTAACTTTTTTCTTAGAGCACATATATATAAACTTGTAATTTTTAGGATATGCAGTGGTTTCTGAAATCCCATTACAGTAATTTTTGTTTCTGCTGTATTGATTTGGCAAGAGGCAATGTGTGCTTTGACTGCTGAGTTGCACAAATGTATATTGGCCATCAAGCAAGCTAAGGTGACAATAACAGTTGAACTTCTGCTGCAACCTTCCCCTCATGTGCTGCTCTCATTTGCACTGTCTTATTACAATGGATTGATCTTTTCCTGGGAAGGTTGTGCAGATATGCTTATGCTTGATACCTGTATCCCATGTCATCTTGGTTTCATACTGGGTAATCTGCCTTAGGGTTGTTGTGGTTTGGGAAGTAAATGTGGCATGATGGCAGAAGTCAGTTGTCCTAGGGAAATCGCAGTAAAAATGCAAGAACTTTAGGGAGAAGCTTTAAGTTTAAAAAGTTTAAGTTTAAAAAAAAGAAAGCCACAATGCTTTAAATAGTTACCAATTAGTGACACTCAAGGTTTTTATTTTTTTAAGAAAAAAAAAATTAAAAATTCCATAATTGCTTTTTTTGGGGCGGAGGGGGAGAGAGGATTTGGTTGCAATTCAGTTGCTCAGTTTCAGATGTAATCAGACAAGTTCTTAAAGAATCCAGATAGACAAAAACTGTAGTCAGCAGAAGGTGTAGTTAAGAGACTAAAAGTTTACTTACAGCTTTGCATGCACACTTCTAAAGTTGGCGTTTTTTCCTAAAGAAATAGATGAAGCTGGTTGTAGTTTGGAAGTTAGAAAGAACCCACAAAGCTAACTTCACTGTTTGATTTCATGCAAGCCCATTAGAAGCAATGTGATTTCAGAGATGGACGTGAAAAACCTCCTTGAATATTGAAGGAACAGAATACTGCAAGAAAAAAATAGTAGTGAAGCAGTAAAATAAGGCAATAATATCTAGTTAGTTCTGTTCCCAGAAGAGAAAGTCAATTTATAGTTTTAACTGTAGCATCTGATGGTTCAATTTATCATTTGGAATTTTCAGAACATAAACCAAAAAATTATCATATTTTAGTTTGCGTTTAATTGAATTGTAGTTTTAAAAACCATCCTTAATTTTGTTCATTTTATGTGTAAACTTAGACATAACGAATTGAATCCCTTGTTACCATCTTAAAAAAACAAAAAAAAATTAGCAACTATATTTGGGAAAGCTTGCATCTTTTTCAATAAAAAGTGACTTTAAGTTTATAGCATATATTCTGTTTTAGCTTATGTTTGTTTTGCATCTAAAGGTAAGGATAAAAAGAGGAGCTGTTGCTCAGTACAACAAATTCAAACAACTGCAACTTCTAACAAGCATAGTATTTGGAAAAACTTGAAAACAAAAACCACTTAGAAAATTTCACTTTTCTGCCTTAATACTAATCTTCAACTCATGTTGCACACTTGCTTTATTATATAAAGCAAACTACACCTATGTTTACATTGCAAATTTCCATGACTTCTATGTTTTTTAGAATTGTATGCTGTCAATTATATGGAATATACGTGGAACTTTTCTTTGTCTTCTGCTATTCACAGGTAGCAAAACAGAGACCTGTCTTCCTTCTGCATGGAAGTGTAGCACAGCTTGCTGTTGAATGCATAATTTCTTTATCTGTGCTTTCTTGCTTGTATTTCTTCTTTAATCGTATATCGAATGTAGCATTAATGATGGGGGGTATGGAGTAGCTTTTGCATGAAAATAGTTCTTAATTATCTATTCTTTTCTTTTCATCCACCAAACCAAACATTTTAAGGTATCAAGTTAATCTGAGAGTAATAACCTCTGTGTACGTGTGTGTGGGTGTATATCAAAAAAGCTCTTTCTTCTTTGTTTTGTCTCTTTGTTTTCCACTACTGACTTTGTGGTTTTACTACTGTATTTTCCAGTATTTCTTCTTGTTCAATAGAAATGTTCTGGAAAAGTTTTATAGATCTGAGACTTATTTGTCTGAGACTATGCCTATGACTGGAGTGGGGGAAGAGAGACATGTGTTAGAGATCATTTTTTTTTTTTAAATCTTTTTACAAGGGTGTTTTTTTCAGTGTTAATTTAGCAGAGTTGAGTCTTTCAGAAGCTTAGTTGCATGATGCAGCTGAACCCATATAGCAACATGTTACTCCTGAAAAGTGTGTGTGGGGGGGTTGTCACGGTTTTTCCTGGTTATGTGCTGTTCCTGCTTCCCATTTTTCTTGGTGCAGATTCAGCACACTGAACTGGCAGAAAACAAAACTAATCTCTCTCCATTTCTACACACCCCATAAAAATTTATATTGGCTTGGGGGAAGTTAGCAAGTGAAGTTGGTTTATTGCTAAATAGGCGCTTTCTTTTTACACTGTTAATCAAATAGCTTCCTAGAGTTGGCACAAGTAAGGGGGTGGGACCATGTGGTCCATTAGCAGCTGTATTTTTTTAATCAGGCAGCCTAACTGGGAGCTGCCTTAGTTGAACAGAAATTTATCGCTTTACCTGTATTCTTATTTTTTTGTGCAGTGACAAACACAAACAGATTCTTTCTTAGCTGCTGCTGTCAAATGTTAAAGAAAGGCACTGTCTTTGCTTTAACATTTCCCCACCACCACCCTCCCAAGCCCAACCAGGTTTCTGGTATGCGCTAGAAATAATTTGGTGAATTATTGCTATAAAATGTTGAGCTGATTTGCTTTTGGGATTGCAGTTTTGCAATTGCAATTTTGCTAGTTTGAATTTTGAATATAAATCTTGTTCTTCTAGATCCGATTCTATGAAGTAGTCCATTCCTTAAGAAAAGAGCTAAGTGATCTACAGATGAAAAAGGGGAGCCTAACAGAAGAACTAACTGCGTATAAATCCCAACTGAAGTGTCTATCAGAGGTCTGTGCAGCTTAGTTTTCTCAATTAAGAAACTATGTAAATATATATGTATTGTGAAAAACTCATTTTCCAAGTCATTATTCACGTATAAGATATAAAAGTTGTTTTTTTTCTCTATAAAAATTACTTTGAGGAGGAGGTGGGGAGGGAGGGAAAGGGGAAAACATGCTATATGTGTCCTTGCATAACTAATTTTATGTTAAGGCTACCCTGCGAGATTTGCTCATGAGACTGTTCAGGATAGACTCTTACCAGCTCTGTTGTGCTTCCTGAGGGCAAGGTTCAAGACTGGGAAGCTAAGACAGGAGGTACATCCAGCAGTAGTTGAAGATGCAATGATGGCTTAGTGTATAGTTTTCGAGACGATCACATCTTGGTAGTAATTTGTTTTATCTTTGTTTTACTTATATAAAAATGCATTTTTTTAAGTTTTCTTTGGAGTTGCATCTTCTCTGTTATGCTTTGCAACTTTTTATATTTTGATTTTCCTATTTATTTCCATACGGAAAGGTAATTTGCTTTCAGGTATGGTATAAATGTCAGAAGTAGTAAAGCAAATTATCTAAATATGTTTAATTTTTACTTTCAAAGAGTAAAGCAGTTGCAACAGTATAAGAAGAATGTTATTTCTAAGGTATTTATGAATATTCATAGTATTCTTAGTATGTGTACAGTTAGGATGGTTTGTATTTTAGCTTAGCTCTGCATAAATCTGGAGTTGTGATAAGACAGTTTCAGCTACTCATAGTATATTTAGCCAAGTCACGTCTGGCAGGGACTTAAATGCCGCTGTCGTTTTACTACTACTGAAATTATTCTTTAGTTACCACATCTTTTTTTTCCTTAAAGTTTACTTATGGAATAATCAGGCGTAAAGAGATATTATACAGGGTCATCTTGTGAAATTCATATTGTTTTCATTTCTATTTTTGAATTAATTAGAAAAAGTAGTCAGTAAAATTTGTGCATTTATGTGCTTGAGCATTATTTTGTGTCATCATCTCTGGTCATAGTTGAGATTAAATTAATCCTGTTAACTTTGATTTACATAAGTATTTTCCTTCATTGTTCATTTCATGTGCTCTGATTTAATAAAATTCTACAGGAGGATGTCAGCATTCTGCGATTTGACTGACATCTGTGTTAATTTTTGCTGCAGCAATTTAACGAGACAGTAGATAACAATAATTAAAGTTGTGCTAGAAACAATTTTCTTGGTACGTTGACCTTTCTTTAATACTGAAACCTTTTTTTTTTATACCACATGGTGGCAGTATCCACCTTTCCCACTGATTCGATTTTTCAGAGTTTGAAGTTTGCTGTGCTTTTCTTTTGATGCTGATGAGAAAGCACTAGAATGTTGTCTGTGTTGAACTGAAGTGGTTCTTTGAATGCTTGTACCCTTTTGCATGATCATGCTTAAAAGGAGAGACAACTAATGAGAATTAGTACCTTGTTTAAAAAAATAAATTAATTAGGGAAGAGATACCGATGTTGAAATGTCACAAGAAAAAAAAAAGCTTACAGTTGTTAATAAAAATTATTCCATAGAATTCTCAAGTTTCAGATAAGATCGCTTACTGCGGTTCTTCCATATGTACCAAAAAAAACCCCAAACCCAAGTCTTCACCCTATCTGTTATTCATAGGGATGAAGTTTTTTGGATATTTAATGAAATGTGACCGGATAGGTGGTATTTTACATGTAGAGACTTAAGAGTCTCTGTGTTTTGCTTCTGGCTAGTTCAGATTTGTCCTAGTGACTTGATGAGCATCACTATAACAGGGTACCTCAAGCTGTTTCAGATAGTAAGGTAAGAGGAGCGTCATCAGTACATGAGTGTACTTTAGAGTCGCTAATATACTTAGTACACTAAAGCTAACATACCTAAGTATCTTTTGCAGTTTACAAAGAAATGGTTTAAGGTGCACTGTTGGAGTAACTTATTTATTTGAGCTCCGTTGATAAGGCCAAGCTTTTTTGCAAGGAAATTTATCAGTAGGAAATCAAGCACAGTTTCATTCAGAGGCTTACTTAAGCTCTTACACTATTACTTGCTGTTTTTGTGGCATTCCAATAATTTTTTTAGTTCCAGATACATGAGATGTAGTTGCTGAAGTTCCTTGCCTGTTATTTAGTAAGTGACACTCTTCAAATCCTTCTAGTTTCCCATTGAATATTCCTTAAATTTTAAATTTTCTCCATCGGTTGCAATATTCCTGTTTTCTACAGTTTATCAACAAAGTGTCCGTTCTGGTTTTAAATAGGAAACTACTAATACAGACTTTTGAAATATAGTCATCACTGAAGTTATGACAATCTTTTTTCCCCCCTCCCCTCCCCACCCCAGTGAGAATAACCCACTTCCTACAATAAGCATTAATTTTTTCTACTATTGCAAATAATTTTGGCTCTTCCTAGTGAGTTTCAACATGTTTTTCTTTTTCCTCTTCGTGGAACGTGGAAAGGAACTAAAATACATGCTTATTCAAAATCTTTCTGTTAACTACTAATGGGTTGGGGGAGGAGGATTTTGCTGGCTTTTCTGGTTGTTCATGGCTGATGGACTAGGTTTGAGTAAGTTTTATACATGTAGATATTCACCCAGAAATAAAGTAATGAGAAATATGAATTAGGTATAGACTTGGAAGAAAGTCTGTCTAGCCAACAAAGAACTGAGAAAGTTTAAAGGAAAATCCAAACTTGTTCAATGTGTTTATCCATCTCTAGGAAAACTTAAATGTGAAACAAATTCTTCAAATAAAACAACTATTGCCTAACATCAGGTATCTTCTTTTGTGAGGGAATGGCTGTAATCCTTTAATTTGATCAAAGGAAATGAACTCTAATTTTACTGGTTTTGTTTTGAAGTGTGAATGTAAGACACTTATGAATGTAAGGCGCTTAGATTATTTAATTTTTTTCTCTTCTCATGAGCCTTTATATACTGTTTTGTGGGAGAGCAAAGCAGCACAGTTCTGTTCTCTGAACACTATTACAATGAGCGGATACGGCTGACTATTGGTTGTATAAGATCAGATCTTCAGATCCTCTAAATCTTTTTTGCTATGTGCTGCACAACACATCTAGCCTGACACAAAAGTGCATGCAGTGTCCTGGTACTGTGGCCTCTCGAACAACTGAGTTTACAAGCATCCAGCTGTAATAGCTTAGGAAGCTTGGTTCTGTTAAAATTGGATTGTCATTGTAGCCTTGTAGAAACTAATTTTCTAAGACTTAACAAATCCACGTGTTCTTTATCTCTAGGCAGTTCCTCAATTCATTTGTATTAGAATTTTATTTCTGACTTCAGGGCATGACACATCTTTCAAATTTTTGTCACCTGTATTTGTACTCTAGGTATATGAATATGTATTTTGTCGTTGTTCAGAAGAGGCAGAAGGTTTATCAGCCTCTGTTAGCACTCATTTAATTCTTAGTATGCTGAGGGGTAAGACCACTAGACCACTAAAACTCTACAACTTTGTGACACAAAGTTCTCTTTTTGATGGTCTGTTGCTGCTCTGAGTTAGCACTTAATCAAAGCCTGCTGAATCTGTAACACAGACCCAGAAGGGTGGAGAGCTGCTTCTGACAACTGGTAGCAGAGAACAGTGTGTGAAGACTGATCTGTAGCACTGGAACATAATCTGATAAACACAGCTAGTGTCAAAAGAGCTCTGTCACCACTTTGAGTTTTTAAAGTGGTCAGTATAAGTGGTTCCGCAGTACTAGCACTGAGTTAATGGCTCTCTGTACACAGTTGTTGCATCTATGATTTAGACCTATGCGGTTCCTCTGATTCTAGGCATAGCAGCAGCAGACTGAAGGGAGGCGGTGGAGCTGGTAAAAGTGATGTTCTTGTACTGCAGTGCTGAGTGATCTGTTACCAAATGTATAGTACAGACTCGTTTCAGTCCTTCTTTTACAGTGCTCAGTACTTCAAATAATGTTGGCACCACCACCTTTGCAGGAACAGATAGAGAAGAAAGTCCAGCTATAGCGTTGTATTACCAGGAGCTTCCCAGAAACAAAACCAGCTTCTGATGTGTGTGTTCCTATGCTGAACATCAGTGTACTATTTTCAGAGTTGTTTACGTACTTAAGTGGTTAGAACCTTCCCTTGAACAGTTGTAATTTACTACTTGCGTGTTTCTCTCAAGGCTGGGAGAGAGTCTGAGAAGGAAATTCTGCTTTTCTTTGTAGCTCTAGAAGATTAAGTATTGCTTCTTCTGGCTATGAGTTTCTTGGCAATGTTTTCCTGGAAATTCGGTCTTGATACAGTTTTATCAGGGCTTCCTTTCTTTAGCATTTTTTTTCTGTAAAGTTACCTTCAGGACTTGCAATCAAATTTATAGTATGACAGTTACCTAAAAGCTATGGTTAACCTAAAGACAAAACTGGATGTATGTAGGACAAAGATCTCTTCTAAGACCTCGTCTCAATTGGGATTAGTAGCTGTCAGGTTTTGCTAGACATACCTAACAATTTTCTCTGTGATAATGTTTCCCAGCTGTAGGAAAAATGCTTCTATAGTCTTCAAAGAATGAACTAAGCTATTGCACTCAAAGGATCAGTTGGCACTAGATGTATCTGAATGTCGTAAAATTGAGGCTACTGTTGCTAACTCCAGAAGGACTGCATTCCCTAAGATTTCTTCTGAAGTTTGCACCTCTATAATTAAAGACTCCACTCTAGAACCCTTCCCCAGCCCCCTGGGGAAGCAGCGCTTTGATTACTTGGTTTTCATGTCTCTTTAGAAAAAACAGGTGAGGCCTCAGTCTTAGGTGAGGTACGTGCCTTCTTTCCTTCATTATTGTTTGTATTTATCTTGCTCAGGAAAAAACCTGCAAAGAAAAATATTCTACCAATAACTATTAGCTCAGGGCAGCAGTTCCAACATTTTCAAGACTCAAGAAAACATATATATCTATGAAAGTTCCCTTTTCTATCCAATGTCTTTCTACCTCTGTTGATATATAGCTGTGGCTTGTATAGACTGCTAGTTGTTGTTCAGAAAGACCAAATGGCTTAAATTGCATTAGAGGCTAGGATTATCTCAAGGATCCTTTTCACCTGAGAATATTTCATTGAAGATTCTGATCAGCTCAGATGCAGAGAGAAAGGGCTTTTCATTCCCCCCACTTTCTTTTGCGATAGAGGCACTTATGCCAAAGCTTTTCTTTCGTACCTTTCTTGCAGAACTTCCCTGTTTTAGAAGTAGCTCAACATTTTTGTTTATGATTTCTAGTGGCAGATAGTGCCCCATCTACAGTCCTTGGCAGATTACCAATTTTATATCAACATACTAGAAGAGGTGTCTTGTTCATTCAGCTATGTATAACTTCTTCCTGACATTTGGGCAGTTGTATTCAAATAAATAATGTATTGACCAATAATTTTTGAATGCATTCTATGTAAACAGTTTGAAGCAAAATGTAGTCTTTACTAAGTAGCAGCTCCTCATCTAAATAACTTGAAGGAGTTGGTTTTTGCATCACAATAGTATAGTAGCTTTACATTTGCCTAGGGCCTTAGGTACCTTAGGATACGAACAGAAAGTGCTGGCTTGTGTAAGTGATCCTTCAAAGGTGAAGTTCTTTTAAATAAGCTTTTTAAAAGCAGGGTCACTATCTTCCACAGGCTTATCTGTTGACAGCATGAAGAAGGTGTGCTACTTCTGCTTGATTGGCTGATGAATCTTTTTCCCACATTTCTGTTGTTTATCTTCTTATCCCCAAAGGCTTTTTGAAAGATCAACTAATCCCTACCATGTATTATGTGTCACCCAGTTTTTGTACTTGAAATTTAGGTAGGTATTCATTTCAGTGTCTGCTATAAGCTACTTTTCATTCCAAATGGACAATAACAGTAAAGTTTAATATCATAAAACTGGGGTCTGTCATAAGATCTTTAGTTTCTCTGCCAGTTTAGGTCTTAAATGGTGCAGATCAGGCAAGTTCAGAATCTTCTTGCTTGAAACATCCATCTGTCAACAGTGTTTGTAAACCAAATGGAAGCGCTTCTTAGTAGGGACTGCTTCACATGCTCTGTAGAAAACACCTGTACTGGTTAATATTGGGTCTCTTGGACAGCTCTGTTAACAGTTTCTTAAAGCAATGTTTGCTTACTCATCTCACGTAGGACAGGTTGGTTTGTGTTTACCACCTCATGTAGCAAAAACTAGTAAGACGCTGAAGAAAAGCCATGCATCGCTGGCAAGATCATCACAATCATGTTCCAGGTGAGGAAGTACTATTTGTCCTTTAATTTTTTTAAGGTTTGTGGACTTACTTAAGTTATTTTTATTTATTGGTGTTATTTCCAGAACCTCATTCATGTCCTTGAAAGTGGTCTGTATCTTGATCCTTTTAAAACCTCCTTTTTGCAGGACAAAGCTGTTCATCAAGACTTCCAAGCTATCTCTTGAAGATAAATTGAAAGATAAAGCTGTTCCACTGCAGAGATCTTAAAATCAGTTCAGGGTATATGGACATTGTTGTAAACTAAATTAACTTCATCACATGCAAAGCAAGGGTTATTTTTCCTAATCACAGGCAGCTTGATAGCATGTCTTTAAGCTGCATTGCTGTAGAAGTTCAGAAGCTTGTGTATCTGTTACTTGGAGCTAGGCATACCGTATAGGATTTTTTATGTGTTAGCCTATGTACTGTTTATTAGCTTGCCTTGTCACACTTTTTCCTGTGGTTAAAAATGTGATTAATATTAAAAATATTAAATTAAAAATGTGATTAAAATACAACTTTGACACCTAGAAGTAGGGTAGTTCAAAAACAGTGATCTATGCAGTAGAATTAGTATTTCTTCAAGAATTATAGTAAATCTTTGAAAAACAAACAACTCCCCTTTAATTATCTGTTTAACAGTTTGATACTTTAAGTATGTCTTAGTACCACTTTTGAAAAGAAGAATTTAACTTCCCTCCCCCTTCCCTGGAGCTGTTACTGTTATGTGACATTAATGTGATGTTAGCAACTGATTTGTTTAAATAAAATTCAGAACCTAGCTTAGGTCTCAGGTATTGGAAGGAACTAATTTTGTAGATATTTACTTGTTCTGTTAATTGGTGCTTTAGAGCTGTTTATGACAAATTTGTCCAATGGTTAACCAATTAATTTTATATTCTTGATAGTTTGGTAGTCTTCTAGCTGCTAAATGTGTAATACTGTAGGAGCTTCAGTGGCCCACTCTGTGAAGGGCGTATGAGTTCCAGCATGGTATTAGCAGCAGAATGGCGCAGGATATCCACAGAGGAATTGTATCCAAAATTAATCTTTCAATTTGCACTTAAAAGTTAAGTGCCCTTACAGCCATTTCCTATTGCAAGATGAGTCATGTTTGCACTGCATAGCAGGGTACTTGCACCTGTATGTTACATATTTGAAGCTGTAGCTGACTTGTAGACTAAACCTTTAAAAACAGCTGACAGAGGCTTTACTATTATGATAATGTCATCTTTATAAATTATGGCATGTTAATTCCTTTAAGAAGAAAGTGTTCTATAGTGTTAATTTGCTTAATCCATTAATTAGGGTAAACATAAAAATAAGCCATATATACCAGTATGTTAGGATGAATAACAATCATGTTTTTACATGACATGTTCTTAATGATATTCCATCCAAAATCCTCAGGAAAACTTTCTTAGTGTTGTAGTTTTAGGATTGTGATCGAATGTGATTTTAGTGCAAGTGAAAATTGCTGGATTTGTGGAATAAAAAATGAAAGTTAACAGTAGTCTCTCAAAGTACATGTGGAGGAAGAATGGAAATTAATGCCAATAGACCAATAAATAAGCACCTTCTATCTTTTTCTTTTTTTTTTCTTCTTCCACCGAAGCTTTGGATGATATGCACACATAAGTTACCAAATACTACCAAATTGTAACTGTCTGAAATTTTTCATATAATGACAGAAGTTCCCGAACTTTCTGAATGACTCATCCTGTTTCTTTTTTTCAAATGCACTAGCAAGTATCTTCACAGGGAAACTTGTTGAGATTCCACAGCTTTTCTGGGTGACTTTTGTGCTCCTACTATAGGTTTGTAGACCACCAGCTGTATATATGAGGGTT
This sequence comes from Stercorarius parasiticus, assembly GCA_013396915.1. Taxonomy (NCBI): domain Eukaryota; kingdom Metazoa; phylum Chordata; class Aves; order Charadriiformes; family Stercorariidae; genus Stercorarius; species Stercorarius parasiticus. The sequence continues at coordinate 212,292 of VWZL01000681.1, forward strand.
ACTGGTCTTTGAAATTGTGCTAATGGACATATGTTAGAAAAAATAGGTACATTAATCAACAATTTAGAATAAGATAAAAGTAAGCTGAGTATCAGCATAGTTGGCTACTTTGTGGTGTGTGCTATATTTCCAAATACTGAGACAGATGAAAATACTACCACTTGAATATTCATAAGAGGTCATCACAAATCTTCATTGGTGGTTGTTTTAAATAAATATCAGTGTATCTGTGATAATTTAAAAATGTCTTACCTTCTAGAGCTATGAAGACGAGAGGAGGAATCGGTCAGAGTTTGAGGTTAGATGCCAGCGTTTAACATTGGAACTGGCTGATACCAAACAGATGATTCAGCAAGGTGATTACAGACAAGAGAACTATGATAAAGTAAAATGGTAGGTATCTCTGTAGTTCAAGTGTTCTACTAACATACAAATGCTAATAGATAAACTTCAACCTTGATTGGCTGGAGTTTTTAATTTGATTTTTGGCTTATGCACACCACAGATATGTTTCGTTACCTCGGTCCAATACAGTTCAATTATCTCCTGTAGTATATTGCAGTCATAAGATGAACAACATTTTGAAATCTAATGCATCAAATTATCTTCCTAAAAGTTTATATTTAGCAATTTACTGTGTTTTCAGAAGAGGTTACTAGTCTCATTGCAACTAAAGAAGTGGGAGCTGTTGATGCCAAGCATCTTAGAACAAGTACCCTTTTTTTTTTTCCTAGTTTAAAAGCAATGATCTAAAAAAAGGCCCTGTGCTCTACTGTGTGGCACCTACACAGTGAATTAAGAGGGTAGGACCTTGGGAATTAATATTTAACAACTTAAGATATCCCTGTAACCATAAATTTGAAAGGGCTGTTATAAGCACTCTTTGTCAGAGAATTTTAGGATTACCTTAGTGAATTGGTTTAACTGCAGGAAGTTCCAGGGTCTTTTTTCATTTTTTTAAATGCAGACTTTAGAGTTCTAGCCTATGCTTTGAATGCCCAAATCAGAAACAACAATTGCAAAATAGTGAAAATGGACTTCTTATACACTCATATACCTATACTTCACAGTCCAGCTGCCAGACTGCTTTTTCAGTGTGCTTGCAAGTACAAGAAATCTGGCCTCCAGCACACTTGTTGTGGAATGGATTAAAAAAAAATGGGGATTATGAATAGAAAAACACAGTCAGCTCCTTAGTTGTTCATACTGAATGAACTCGAGCACAGTTACTGACACAAATGACTTTCCCGCTAAGTCATTTGACTTCTTTATAACTGTTCATAGCTATGTGTACTAAAACAACCTTGGAATCTACCTGGAAGCTTGTTGCAAATAGGACGGATTGATGCTATGGTTTGCTTCCCATGCACAACTGCACCTTAATAAGCGGATTGTAATAACTTTCATGTGAATGGCCCCAGTGTTTAACAGTGTACATTTAAAATAGTCTTGAGTTGAAAAAGGCATGAATGAACGTGCCAAAACTATATTTGAGAGAGTAGCTTGTATTCATCTAGGTAGGCACAGACGAAGGGGAGGGGGAGAGCACTGTTGGCATGACTGCATGAGGGTATTTGGGAGCATTGCAGGAGTTAATCACTTCCAGGCTCGTTTCTGTCTTTTAAAATGCTATGTCAAATCTTCTAGTTCTGGTGTACTACAAGTTATCTCAGTTTTAAAGTTATGCTATGCTTAATATAAAACTGGTTAGCTTTTTGCCAAGCTGCAAGCTCATACTGGCTCATTCATTTCTCGGTTCTGACAGGGTCAGATAGAGTAGAGACATAGAGCTGCTCCTTTGTGCATATGGAAAGCACTCTTATTCAGGACACCAACATAATTTTTGCAGCTGTGTTATGTATATTTTAAACATGCGAAGAGTAGTACAACCCTCTCTGGTATCAAGGGACTGTATGCAAGGGAGAGAAGCAACTAAGAACGCGTATACTGTGCTTTCTGTTTGATTAGGAAGATGTGAATGAAGTTGCTTTAGTTTTTCATCCAGCTTCAGTTTTTGCAGAAGATTCAAGAGAATGTAATGGAAATAGCATAAAAAGCTTGATAAAGCTAGAAGGATAGACAAGGGTACTTGCAGTATGAAAAGGAGAAATGTGTAACTTTGGGCTATACTAATGAAGAATAATCAGAGGAGGATGAAATAATTTAGGATACAAATTCAGGATTATTGTATTATAATTTAGGATTATTGTTTTAAATACTTAGAAATAAATATTTTTTTCATAAAGCAAGATACTGTTGCAGGTGTTAATAACTAAAAAAGGTAAGGTTATCACTAATTGCCCTATGAGTGACTGGTTGGAAGAAGTCAGCGTTATGAAGTGAAAGAAGGCTGAGAAAGTACAAATGCCCCGGAAAACTGTTCATTACACTTTATGCATCTAATAATTTCACTTTATTTTAACAGTGAACGTGATGTTTTTGAACATGAATTGTCAGAACTCAGAAGAAAATATGAAATATTAGAGGTGTCACACAAAGCACAAGCTAAAGAAAGAAATGACTTGTCAAAAGAGGTAAACATAAAGTTCTTATTTCAGTAATTGTCTATTTCTTCACCTCAGGAATTTGATTCTTTGTCTAACCAAGTCTGTCAGGATCACAGAATAATGTAGATTAGAATGGCCCTCGGGAAACCAGCTGGTCCAACCCTTCCAAGCAGTGCAGAGCCAGCTTTAGTGCTTAGGTAGATTGCTTAGGGCTTTGTCAAGTTTTGAATATCTCCAAGAATGGAGATTCCACAGCTTTTCTGGACAGTCTGTTCCACCTGCTTTGTGAAAAAGTTTTTGTAAAATCTAATTAGTTTTTGCAGCTTTTTTTCTTTGTGCTCTTGTCCTGTCACTGTGTGCTTCCAAGAGTCTGGCTCTTTCTATGTGTTCCAGTTGGTTGGATGAAGATAACAATAAGACTTTCCCCATCCAGATTTCTCTTCCTTAGACTGAAAAAAACCTCCTGTTTCTCTCAACCCTTTGTAGGTCATGCACTACATACAGTCCATGACCGTCTTGGTAGACCTCTTCTGGTCTTGCTCCAGTATGTTAATGTATGTTTTTATGGGGAAAACAGAATGGGATATGGCACACCAAATACAGTCTCACAACTACTGAATACAGGATAATAATAATAGAATCATAGAATTGTTAGGGTTGGAAGGGACCTTGAAGATCATCTAGTTCCAACCCCCCTGCCGTGGGCAGGGACACCTCCTACTAGATCAGGTTGCTCAGAGCCCCATCCAGCGTGACCTTAAAAACTTCCAGGGATGGGGCTTCCACCACCTTTCTGGGCAACCTGTTCCAGTGTCTCGCCACTCTCATGGTGAAGAACTTCTTCCTAACGTCCAGTCTGAATTGACCCATCTCTAGTTTTAATCCATTCCCTCTAGTCCTACCATTACCCGACATCCTAAAAAGTCCCTCACCAGCTTCTTGTAGGC
>VWZL01000681.1:215929-268997 GCA_013396915.1 Stercorarius parasiticus
GCCCACCTCTCCAGCCTGTCAGGGTCCCTCTGAATGGCATCCCTTCCCTCCAGCGTGTGAGCCGCCCCACACAGCTTGGTGTCGTCGGCAAACTTGCTGAGGGTGCACTTTATGCCACTGTCCATGTCGCTGACAAAGATGTTAAGACCGGTCCCAGTATTGATCCTTGAGGGACTCCACTTGTCACTGGCCTCCACTTGGACATGGACCCATTGACAGCCACTCTTTGGGTGCAGCTGTCAAGCCAGTTCTTTATCCACTGAATTGTCAGTCCATCAAACCCATACTTTCTCGGCTTGGAGACCAGGATGTCATGCAGGACAGTGTCAAAGGCTTTGCTCAGGTCCAGGTAAATGGCGTCAGTTGCTCTCCCCTTGTCTGTTGATGTTGTGACCTTCTCATAGAAGGCCACCAGGTTTGTCAGGCATGATTTTCCCTTGGTGAAGCCGTGTAGATTCTACCCAATCACCTCTTCGTTATTCTTCTGCCTCAGCAGCGCCTCCAGGAGGATGTGCTCCATAATCTTACCAGGCATGGAGGTGAGACTGACTGGCCTATAGTTCCCTGATTCATCCTTCTTTCCCTTTTTGAAAATGGGGATTATGTTTCCCCTTTTCCCATCAGTGGGGACCTCACCAGACTGCCATGACTTTTGGAATATAATAGAGAGCGGTTTAGCAACCTCATCCACCATCTTCTTCACCCTGTTGGCTGCATTGTTGCTAACATAGCCTAGATAGGCACTTGGCCTTCTTTGCTGTCAGGGCACACTTCCGGCTCATGTTTAGTTTGTTCAACTGATACTTGCCTATCTAATCCATAGTTTGCCAATTTTCCCATAGAGATGTTATGGGAGGTGGCTGAAAACCATTCAAAAGTCCAAGTCAATGAAATGGGCAGCTGTTCCCCCATCCATAGAGCCAACTTTCTTGTCAGGTTTGCTAGGCACAGTTTGGCCTTCATAAATCCATGCTAGTTGTTTCAAGTCACCTTTTCCTTCCATGTGCATGAATATGGCTTCCAGGAGAATTTGCTTCATAATCTTTGCAGGGACAGATATTAGATTTTCCCACCCAAAGTTCTCTGGGTCATCCTCCTTGAAGGTGGATTCTGGTCATCAGAAGCCTTGCTCACTTGCTATGATATTTCCAACAGCTGGCCAATCTCCCAGTAACGTTGGCTATCTCCCTCAACATTGGTCAAGTGTTTTCCATTTTTCCCTGGGTGTTATGTACGTAATGTTTTACTAAGCCTCTAGCTTAGCCTTCCTTTGCCTGAGTCTTCCAGACTCTCCCAATAAGCTCAGGAACCTGGGAAGCCCAAGGGCAAAATTTACCAGTGAAGGCTGAATGCGGTGTGTTCTTTCCCTCAAAAAGTGCAGAACTACTTATAACTTACTTTAGCTCTTTCTGACCCATAGTGATATTAGGGCAGAGCTACTGTATGGCTTATGTTTTGTTGCATGTTTTTTTTCTAGACATCAATAGAACACGTAGTTTTTCTTCTTTGTGACTCTAGTAAAATAATGGTTCATTTGCCCAAAGTTTCCTTCACTTTGCCTTTACAGAGGCTGGTTCTGTGTCAGGAACAGAGAGACTGCTATTCTGGACATCTTCTTTCTATGATACTGCAAATTGACAAGAGGAATTCCAGTGCTACTTCCCTTTTGAGCAGGACTATCTACTAGGGTTGATGAACTGTTTTTCTCTAATATGTCTCCATTAGTCTTTTAAAGTCTTTCTGCTGGGAAAATGAATAAATGCCTCTTCAGGTACAGAGAGATTCTCATCTCTGTTAAGGTTCCAGCGAGTTCTGATCCAGTTAGGTCAGTCATTTTACACAGATCTCAGTCATTGCCGTTCTGGTAGCACTAGTATTTCACAGGGAGATGTTTCTGCTTCTCCGAAGACATTCCAAGAGACAGAAGCCTATCAGGTCGAGACAAATGTCCCTTGCTGCTTCTCTGTTCATTAATCCATTTATTCAAGAGTCACAAATTCTGTTCAGTGATGGCTTCCTCACTGAGCATGTATGGTAACTTTTGGGTCAGGTGCCTCAAAGAGAAACACACGTAGAGAATGTTTCCAAGTCCGTTGCCTTGATCTATAGGACTTTTGCTGGTTTATATCGGTACAAGCTTCCATTACTCAGTATCCATTTTCACTATTTCTGCATCTAAATTGTTCATAAGGAGGATTGCTTCACTGAACCTCCAGGATTAATTGTTCTCCTTAAGTAAGCAAGTTAGGATAACATCTTCCAAAACTACTGGAATCACTAAGGGATTTTTCCCTTTGTCGGATGTATGTGTAACTTTACAACAGCTTTCGGGATGGAAAAGAGGCTTTTACTGAATCTCAAGAAGGAAACTTTTTGAGTTTATATTGTCATTCGCTAATTATCAGGTGGTTTGTAGCTCAGTGCAACTTTGATGCAAAAAAAAGACTATTTTTAAGCTGTGTTTCTGAATAGAAATCTTTCTAGGAAACGCAAAAATGAATGGTTGGTTGTTCTGAATTTATAAATTTATTTTTTAAAGTGATATGACAGGAGCACAGCATGAAGAAGGTTGTTCTTGAGTTCTGTACCGGTCCAGGCAAGAATCAAATGGAGGATCTTTGTGCGTTAACACTTTGTCTGCTGGGTAAATGAGACTGATTACACCTGAGAAAATTCAGGGCAGATTGTGTTCCTTAGTGGCTCTGTATAACAGTGTTACAGATATGACAGTGGCTCTTAATACTACTTTAAAGATAGTTCTTCTCTGCCTAATTTTACAGGTAGCCATAGAAATACTCTGAAACACTAGGGAAGAACCTGAGTTTCTATTAGAAAATATACTTTGTATTCTCCTCTTTTCTATCAATCTGGAGGCTTTGTTAGGCTGTTTATTCATCAGTGTTCTAGCATTGTAAGAGGACATCAAAATGCAGGTTTGTTCTCAGCGTATAACAGTGGCCAAAAAAGTATCATCATGTATGTCGTGTTTGTATGTATGCATCAAGTACAGCAGTGTAGCAGCAACAATGTCTTTTTTTCATGAACTTTATACTAAATTAATCTGAGAGGGAATAAAAGTAGCACTACTTTAAACTAAAATACCACTTCAAACTGTGTGATTACTTGAATCTCCTGGGAGGTCCGTGGTGGTTTTTGTGTGTGCTGATACAATATCAGAAATTCTGGATTAGAAGAGCATACAATTGTGTTTACACAGCGTTTATTCCAGGAGAGGAGGAGTTGGAGGGGTAGTAAAGCCTAGATTTCTTTATTCATGTAGTAATCCATGATGTCTGTGTTCACTGTGGAGATATGTATAACCTGTTACTTGGAGAGAGGGGCCACTTGTGTGTTTTTTCTTAAATAGAACAAAGAATAGGACAGGCATTTATACTGCACTCTCTGTGATGCTCAGCAAGTGGGCAGAGGGAGAGAAGCATGCCTCTAAGAGATTTTTATTTTTCTTTTTTGGTACAAATTTTTAGCTGTTTAACTAGTCGCTCCATGTCTTTGATTTGAGTAACTCCCTTAAATAGCCTTTAGTCCTTTTATGACTCAGGAAGAGTGTATTCTATCTAAAACATGTACATGATATCTTTAAAGCTTTGGGGGACATATTTCTGATGAGTTATTTATTTATCATTCTTTGAACTTGGCATGTGACATCCTCACGAGCTTAAATGGCAAAATTATTGAAGGTGATAAAACTGCATTTTGCTATGGTGAGTAAGGAGTTGGGCCGCTCTGCACCAGTGCCATTATGCTCTGTGGCTGTTCTCTGACAATGTTAACCTCAAAGAGATGGAAACTGCTCTCTCACACACCACTTTCTTCTTGGAGTAGTAAAGATGACTGATCTGGTGATTGGGAAGGCTGTTACAGAGAATCGCAAGATACTCGTGTTTCTATTTCAGCATAAGTTCAGCTTTCTGTAGCAACATCATGCTAAATGAAAGTCCAAACAAGGGATGCGTAACCCTCTTTGCCCTTGGTGCTAACCTGAAACATTAACCTTGTCCCCACAATCATGATACACTTCAGCCCCAGGTCTAGCAGTTTTACTATTTCTTTACAGAGCAATAATCACTCTGGTGCCCTTAATCTTTTCGCTTCTGTTTCTGAGAATGTTGTAGACAGTATGATGACAGCTTGGCACCAAGACTCGACACCAGTCGAGTTGACTGTTTAGTACTATCACTATTTCATACTTCAGTACTATTTAGATACTGAGGTAGATTAAAGGGCATTCTTTTTCAGGTGCCAACTACCAGAAATAAATCATGAAAACTCATAAAATTATAATTTTATTAATGTCTTTTTTCAGCATAAAGTTCCACCTACTTACGTTAAACATAAGTGTAAATAGAGATTTTTTGGTTCAGGTGATTTCACAGAAGTGGTGTTAAAATGAAATTACAAATATGCATACATAGGTTAAATACTTACCTTGAAGTTCATGTTAAAGTGTTCTTTTTAATGCCTTTTATAGCTGGCAACCATACAACAATCCCTCAACTTGTTGCAAAAAGATAAAGATTATCTTAATCGCCAGAACATGGAGCTTAGTGTTCGCTGTGCACATGAAGAAGACCGTCTTGAAAGACTTCAGATTCAGCTAGAGGATGCCAAAAAAGCCAGGGAAGAAATGTATGAAAAATATATTGCATCCAGGTAAGTTACTGTGTCTTCACTTCTACCAGTAGACAAGTTATTTAACTGTTATCCCTTGTTTCTTGCACAAATCCTGTTTTATCAAAAAAACAAACAAACAAACAAAAAAAGCCCCAAAACTTTCAGAAAGCTAGTCCATATTTGTGTAACTAGAAGTACAACGCTTCTGTTGGGTCTTAATGTGTATCAGCACATTCTTTTTTTTAAAACCTTTGATAGAAGACCATAGCAGTGAAGATGTCAGTATTGGAACTTTATGGTAACTGTTCTCTTAGGTGTATATAGAAATTTACGGAAATAACTGTAATTAATTACAAAAGAGAGAAAAACTCTTTAAAGTACACGTGTTACATCTCCACCCTCCCCACCCCAAATGACGTTTATTAAAAACAGGAGTGTCTGAAAGACAATAGAAATTATTATTGCAGAATAAAATATATTTAATTTTCACAAATGTTTAAAATAGGACATAGTATGTTTCATATCAGCTATTGGAGATATCAGTCTTTCATATCTCAAGTTTGAATAGGTTTTCTAAATGTAGCCTTGAGAAATAAATTGATCGTTGTATAATATCCAAAATGATAAATAGCGTCAAATCCTTATGCTATTTGAATTGGTATAGGTACATGTATGTATGGGATGTTGAACAGGAAACACTATGCTATTCAGCTACATGTCTTGCTACATATGTAATGCTATACTACAAAATTTCAAATGATATTTAGATTTTTCTTATTCAGAATTCAAGGTTATCTGTGTCATGTTATTTCCCTATATCTAGATGCCAAAAAATACCATTCAGTGTACCTTTTCAATATATATTCAACGTATATGTATTCAATGTAAGTGAAATATTTGCCTGTATGTACTTCATTAATAGAAGTGTCATTTAAAAAACACCTGTATATTGAATGAATGAGTTTAGAGTATGAAATAGGATCATCTTCTCTTCAGCTGCTTCCTTCTGTTTGAATCAAGAAGACAGAACGGCAAACAGCATCTGTAAATCTTGTACCTTGTGTAACTAAGATGAAATGTACTAATATGACTCTTCCTGTAACGCAACTAAAATACAAATTGTTATCTAAATGGAAACGGAAGAGCACTCTACTGAAATTATCAGCTATAGAGTTCCAGCTCATGTTGCTTATCAGAAGTGGTTTTAATGCTATTTTTCCTTTCAATGCAGCCACTTCAACCTTTTTTTTCATTTGTTTTACATGTGTATATCTCAGAACTTGGCCTTTAGAGATCTTGATACTGTCATTGAGGTGCTGTACTGTTACCAAATCTCTCTCTTGACATGATTGGTGTTGGTGACTCTCTTCATGATGTTAATTTTCATAAGAAAGATACTGACTGTGATGAATAATGTAGGTACGTCTGCTGGCCTCTAGAGACCGTTATTGTCTTTTGCAGGGACAATATAGCGTAGCAGAGAAGACAGTGTACTGTATTGAGCAGCATGTGTAGGACTGCACTGCAGCTTGGACAGCCTAGGTTTTATTCAAGATTCTGCTGCTGACCTGCTGATGAACATTGAATAAGTCATTTCATAGTGTAAAAATGTAAAATGTAAAAACGTTAAATGTAAGATTTATTTTGTAAAATGGGGGTAACAATATCCTTTTGTAAAGTGCTTTAAAACCTGCATGTGATCTGCAATATTGCAGAAGCTGTCCCTTCTTTACATTTTCCCATGCACATGTACACACTTTGTGTGCATCTTGTGAGACTGCATCCCATAGTGGGGGTTCCTGTCTATTCAGCAATTTAAACCATCCCTCTCTCAGGTCAAATATCTACGGTATTAGGTTTCTTAGAGAGCTCTACAGAATCCTAGTTATTTGTCAGGTAAATTAGAGAGATATAAAAGCAGAGCAGGAGAAAACTGTGCCAAATAAAAGACATTCTACAGTCCTCAGTGCTACAACAGTTTGGCTAATAAGCTTCTATTTTACAGAAGCACAGAATGGTTCGGGTTGGAACGGATCTTAAAGATCATCTAGTTCCAACCCTCCTGCCACGGGCAGGGACACCTCCCACTAGACCAGGCTCCTCAAAGCCTCATCCAGCCTGGCCTTGAACACTTCCAGGGATGCGGCATCCACAGGTTCCCTGGGCAACCTGTTCCAGTGCCTCACCACCCTTACAGCAGAGAATTTCTTCCTGATATCCAGTGTAAATCTATCCTCTTTCAGTTTGAGGCCATTACCCCTTGTCCTATCATTACACTCCCTGATAAAGAGTCCCTCCCGATCCTTCCTGTAGGCCCCCTTTAGGTACTGGAAGGCTGATATAAGGTCTCCCCAGAGCCTTCTCTTCTCCAGGCTGAACAACCCCAATTATCTCAGCCTGTCCTCATAGCATAGGTGCTCCAACCCTCTGATCATCTTCATGGCCTTCGGCTGGACCCATTCCAACAGGTCCATGTCCTTCTTGTGTTGAGGACTCCAGAGCTGGACACAGTACTCCAGGTGGGGTCTCACCAGAGCAGAGTAGAGGGGGAGAATCACCTCCCTTGACCTGCTGGCCATGCTTCTTTTAATGCATCCCAGGTTGCAGTTGGCTTTCTGGGTTGAGAGCGCACATTGTTGGCTCATGTTGAACTTCTCTTCCACCAACACACCCAAGTCCTTCTCCTCAGGGCTGCTCTCAAGCCATTCTGCCCCCAGCCTGTATTGGTGCTTGGGATTGCCCTGACCCAGGTGCAGGACCTTGCACTTGGCCGTGTTGAACTTCATGAGGTTTGCACAGGCCCACCTCTACAACCTGTCAGGGTCCCTCTGGATGGCATCCCTTCCCTCCAGCGTGTCGACCGTGCCACACAACTTGGTGTTGTCAGAAAACTTGCTGAGGGTGCACTTTATGCCACTGTCCATGTCACTGACAAAGATGTTAAACAGCGCTGGTCCCAGTGCTGACCCTTGAGGAACACCACTCATCACCAGTTTCCATGTGGACACTGAGCCATTGGCTGCAACCCTTTGAGTGTGGCCGTCTAGCCAGTTCCTTATCCACCAAGTGGTCCATGCATCAAATCCATGCTTTTCCAATTTAGAGACCAGGATGTTGTGCGGGACAGTGTCAAACGCTTTGCATGAATCCAGGTAGATGACATTGGCTGCTCTCCCCTTATCTACCAATGCTGTGGCAACATCATAGAAGGCCACCAAATTTGTCAGGCACGATTTGCCTTTGGTGAAGCCATGTTGGCTGTCACCAATGACCTCCTTATTTTCCACGTGCCTTAGCAGAGTTTCCAGGAGGATCTCCTCCATGATCTTGCCAGGCACAGAGGTGAGACTGACCAGTCTGTAGCTCCCTGGGTCATCCTTTTTTCCCTTTTTGAAAACAGAGGTTATGTTTCCCCTTTTCCAGTCAGCGGGAACTTCACCAGACTGCCATGACTTTTCAAATATAATGGAAAGCAGCTTGGTGACTTCATCTGCCAGCTCCCTCAGGACCCGTGGATGGGTTTCATCCGGTCCCATGGACTTATGCACCTTCAGGTTCCTCAGATGGTCCCGAACCTGATCTTCTCCTAGGGTGGGTGGTCCTTCATTCTCATAGACCCTGCCTTTGCATCCTGCAACTTGGGTGGTGAGGTTGGAGTCCTTGCCGGTGAAGACCGAGGCGAAAAAGTCATTCAGCACCTCAGCCTTCTCCATATCCTGGGTGACCAGGTCTCCTGTCTCCTTCCTGAGAGGGCCCATATCTTCCCTAGTCTTGCCTTTACCCCTGACGTACTTGTAGAAGTTTTTCTTCTTATCCTTGATGCCCCTAGCCAGATTCAATTCTATCTGGGCTTTAGCTTGCCTAATGTGGTTCCTGGTCACTCGGACAGTTTCTCTGTGTTTCATCCAGTCAACCTGTCCTTGCTTCCACCATCTGTAGGTGTCCTTTTTGCTCTTGAGCTTGTCCAGGAGCTCTTTGTTAATCCACACAGGCCTCCTGGCATTTTTGCCTGACTTCTTCATTCTTGGGATGCACCATTCCTGAGCTTGAAGGAGGTGATCCTTGAATGCTAACCAGCTCTCTTGGGCCCCTCTTCCATTTGCTACCTTTTGAAGAATTTAAGGCTTTTTAATGGTTGCTTCACATCTGTGTCTCTTTTGGTTGCTGTAGTTCAGGAATGAAGATGATGAGAACAAACCCAAGTATCTTTTTAGGAGTAAAGAATAATACACCTTCTGGTCACCATCAGAACTGCTGGCATTGGGGTACTGTAGTTAGAAAATTACAGACTTTAAGAAACTGAGGGATTACCCTGCCAAATTTTAAAAAAGACACACTTCAAAATAGGTTGAGATTGTGGCAAGATGAATGGCAGCAGCTCATAGCTACAATTCTTGGGAATATATGTGTAAGCAAGACCAACACAAAAGATTTCCCTTTATGTGTTTAATCTTAAAACATAATCCGTAGTTGCATTGAGATGCTCAGATCACATTTAGGTTATTCACAGTATAAATCCTTATGAATAATAGGCCTGTAAAGAAGCTCATTAAAGCCTGTAGTCTGAAGAAGACGAAACAACCTCATACAGCAAAAACATTTTGTAATTACTGCCAAGCAAAAGACTGTAACAGCAGGTCAGAAATCAAAATCGCAAATGATGGTCCTTTGCTTCAGCAGCAACTCAGTTGGTCTTTATTAAAAGGCATTGGCAGGGCAGTCAAGCTATATACTTGGAATATGGCTTTTGCTTTACCATTTGTTTATTTTAGTCATCATAAAGATAAGCGTCATTTTGAACTGTCTTCTGGTGACATCACTGGGTGTTCAAGACTTTTCCAGATTCTTCTGATTTTTTCAGTGAACCTTCCTGACTTTTAGCAGTCTTGCCATGGGAGGGAAGGTGTAATTTCTGCAATGAGAGAATTTTTTTGGCAAGTAGTAATGGTAATAGCAAATTGTGTAAGTACCAAGAAAATGGTAATAATGCTCGCTGATTCTGCACATACGAATTGTATCCTGAGGTCCTGATCTTCAGCTTTTTTTTCTTTTTTTAGGAGAAATCTAGAAACTTTTACGGTTGTAAATGCATCTCTTCACAAACATGCTTCTATTTCCAAACCTGTAATTTCTACCAGTTGCTTCACTGCTGATTGATTATTCTTGAACATTAACTAGACGTTATAAAGTTTTAACATTCCTTAGCTGTTAAGTACTTACAACATAAGCTTTTTTTGTAGCTTTGTCGGAGAAATTCTTTAGGGGATTCCCTACAATCCTTCCAAAGTTACAAAAAGATGTCAATATTACTTTGAAATTAAATTATTTTATTCTGGAATCTTCTGATATCCGCTGCTTAAAAACTTAAGTATGTATTTTAATTAATTTATATGTCAAGTTGGCAGGATAAATTCCCAAATCTTGGGGTTTTTTGACTTCGCAAATCTCCACAGCATGTAATTGTCATTGTTTCTTGTGATGTTTTTTTCCCCATATAAGGTGCAAATAGTACACAACAAAGTCTTGTAGTAGTATGGCAGAGTGGTAAGTTAACCCTTACTGGGGGCAAGTTAACCTAAGATTGTTGATGAAGAAGCTAGAAAACTTTGGAAAGCAAGGAATTAATTTTTTTTTTTTTAAGTTGTTAATTAATATAAACACGCATATGAGGCTGACAAAGAATTTCTGGAAGAATGTTAAGCATAATGTAGTGTGATTAGGACTAGTGATGGGATGAGGGGTAACAGTTTTAAAACTGAAAGAGGGTAGATTTAGATTGGATATCAGGAAGAAATTCTTTGCTGTAAGGGTGGTGAGGCACTGGAACAGGTTGCCCAGGGAAGCTGTGGATGCCGCATCCCTGGAAGTGTTCAAGGCCAGGCTGGATGAGGCTTTGAGGAGCCTGGTCTAGTGGGAGGTGTCCCTGCCCATGGCAGGGGGGTTGGAACTAGGTGATCTTTAAGGTCCCTTCCAACTCTAACCATTCTATCTATATTCTTTAAGTAATGTCAAATTACTTAAAAATTAATACAGTACGCATAAAGCTTTTATTTATTCTCAATTAAATATTATTTATTCCTGATGGATTTTTTACTTAATTTGTGTAACAACATAGGGTAATATGTACTTCAAGCAATTTGGGAGGAAATTGAGTAAGAATTAAAATGTAAAATCAGGAAGTGCTCTGCTGTACTTGTACAACTGTACCTGAAGTTTTGATATTTTGCCCAGTGGAATTAATTTTAAATTCCCATGTTGTGTATTTGTTTATTTACAGAGACCACTATAAAACAGAATATGAAAAAAAACTGCATGAAGAGTTGGAACAAATAAGGTTAAAAACAAATCAAGAAATCGAGCAACTAAGAAGCACTTCAAAAGAGATGTATGAACGTGAAAACAGGTAGATAAGATGCAGGCAATGACCTAATTAGGGCAAAAATGACCAAGTAATGTTTTGTGCTTAGGTATAATCCTAGTTGACTGGCTGTTTGAGAGGTGATCAAAATGTGAGAATTTAAGTTCAGTTATAAAACTGATGAGAATCTTCTAAAAACTAAAATGAAATGATACTTGCAAAGCAACTATACGGTGCTATATTATTAAATGATTGACATCCAACATTTTCAATGAAAACTGTTATTAAGATTCACGTTCTAGATGAACATGAAGTTCATCTAGAAGTTTGAAGTTTGTTCAAATGTATAGTGTTAGTTAATTAATACAAAATATGCTAGTTTACCTGTCATTCTATATGGACAATCTTGAAACTGTGCCAGGAAACCAGAAGAGAAGGTGTTGATGGAAAAAGTAAAGCAGAAAAAATGAGGGAAAACAAGACTTACACCTTTCTAAAATAAATCTATTTGAGATTGTTTACAGCATTGCGATCAAAAAAACAGTGATGTCTTGTAAATTATTATAAAGTCCTCTTTTGAAGAAGATCCTAGTCCTGCAAAGACCTGCATATTGAATTTTGTACATATGTCATCTTGTTGAATTCCATGGAATTACATGCAGAGTTAGGCACATACATAAGCTTTTTAGGGATATAAGGATTCAGACTTTTGGCACTGGATTTCTTTTTCAGCTTGTTTTTTTGCCCCTTGTATTCCTTTAAAATGGGAGGAGTGCTTAATAATTCATTATAACTTCATTGTAGATGTCCTGAAAGTGTCTTGTGTGGAGAAGGAAATGACTGTACTAAAAAGATATTTGTGGCATCAGCATCTGTTCCTCTAATAGGTAGTTTTGTTACTGCTCAGAAGAGTGAAAAAAGAACATGACTCCTGCTGTCTGTCTTCCAGTCAACTGAAAGGTTCTAATTAAAAAAAATTACATCATTGTGTAGTTTTGCAAGTGTAAAATATACACACATGCACATATACATCCACACCACTTCCTGTATGCGAATCTATTTTGAATTACAAAGTATGAATTTAAACCTCCACTGTTGGTGATTTGACAAGGGTCTGTATATCATTGAGAAAGCTACTGAAAGATATTTCATTTGTATCTGGAACCAATTTACGGAAGTTTTTTCCTCATTTTGAAATAATTACTTCTGAAATGCAAATCCCTTAGATTTGACTTCATATTTTGCAAAAAAGGATTTTTAGCCTATGGTCTTTTTATAAAATACTAAAAAATTCCACCATAAGGCAGTGCTTCCCAGTCTGAGGTGCCCCTCAATGGCGAGAGAAATGGAACCCCAAAGTGAGAGCAAAGCAGTTTTGCAATGAAGTTGTGTGATGTGATGAGATGCTGATTGTGACTGAAAATAAAGCTAAGATGCTGGCTTCATCTTCAGGCTCAAAGCATAGAATAGTATTACAGCTAAGCTAATCTAATATTCATTTGCTCTTACTTCTTACCACTTTGCCAAGCTCAATGTGCCTGATATTTCCCTTGAATTTATTGTCACTTATTTTACACTTGCATGAGTCAGTTCAAGAAGCTAAACTGGGGGGAGGGAGGATGAGAACCAATAAAAAGGTGGTGCTTTCAGTCTTAATTTATTTGTGACCAGTTTCACTTGCTTAGTTGTAAGCATTGGTTATGTTTGCATTAGCAAGCATGAGTGAGTTCACGGGGCACGTGAATGTCCGCATGAGGTTTGACTTTGGATTAGCTTCAGTCTGTTCCCATAGATCAAACACAATTTAGTAGTTTTGAGCATGTTTCATGCTTGCTCTGAGCACGTCTTCTGACTTGGTTCAATCTGACTGGAATCCAGTTTGTGCAGTCTAGAATAGTTTAGGGATGTGAACTGAAGTGCAATAAACGGCAGTTGCTAAGAGATTTATTTCAAAAGCTAATATAGATGTCCTTGTGCTTCTGCTTCCCCTCCCCTGCCCTCAGTCCCACCTTCCTCCCCCCTCTTCCCCCCGTACCTGTTGATGAATCTCTAGGTAGTATTACTGTCCCATTTTAGAAGAGTACTTTCACGTGTATGATAGGCTTGTGAGATTCCTGATGGCCTGGATGTGCAGCCATCAGATAGATGCTTTACCTCTTTTAAAATCACAGTCACACAATCTGAAAACTGGCAGTATGGCTAGTGTGTTTCCTAGCTCTGTTGAAAATACTTCAACAGAAGTTACATCACGTCTGTGACTGTCATCTTGTTGTTTGAGCAGTACCTCACTTGTGTCCTTTTTCCCCTTTATTGCATTTTCAATTGATTAGCTATTCAGTTAAGCAAAGTAGTTAATTCTCGCTGTGTATCTCCTACCATTGAATTTTTATTTCCCTTCTGTTACTCTAGTCTTAAGGATACAACATTGCACTCTGAGATATAATATGCTTGATCTGAGTGCAGTTAACAAAATTAATTACCGTGTTCTTTTATTTTGGTATGAGTCACCTTTTAAAGAATCTGCTCTCAACATCAGTCCCTGAGTTTAATTGGTAAATTATGTTGCCCAGTAACTCAATTTTAAAAGAAAATTTTATCTTTCTCTCATAGACGGTTAACTGTTTCATAATTCTGTCAATTACTTTGTAAGTGACTGTTTCCTATTCATATGAATTACTTTGAGTTCAGAAAAGTACTGCTGATAACATTTCCTCAGTCTAGAAAATAGTCTTTCATCCAAAAATTATATATCTTTAGTGGGGCTAAAATGACCTAGGGTAACACATGGACTTAACAGTTTTCCATTTGCCTCTATATCTTGACTTTCCTCTTTTCTTAAAAATTTGCCTGAGACTATAATTTCACTTCGCTTTACGTCAAAAAGTTCCTGTGGGGGAGGGGGGAAGAAACAACTTCGGTGGGAAGAGCTTGATTGCATCTACATTAACAGTTTAGTTCAGATGAAGAGTGTGGTTTTGAAGTGAAAGCCCCTAGTCATTGCTGTTTGCCACTTTTTTCCTTGCCTCACGGTTTGTGCTTGGATTTGTGGCATTGTGCTCACATTCGTAGCACATGAACAGGATTCCTTTTAGATGAAACGAAATTGAAAGGAGTTTCTAAGATCATCTAATGTTTTCCAAATGCTGGTTGGTGTTCAAGTCACAGGGGCAAAGCAGAAGTAGCTTAAAGTAAAATCCTTGAAAATGGTCATAGCGTAGGTGTCTGGTCCTCAGCAACCACTGTTTGCTTTGCAGATTGGCTGTTACTGTGTTGCACTAAGTAATGAGATACAGTTTATAAACAGTATCTGATCAGTATTTCCACAGTACAGTTTATTGCAGTGTTATGCTACAGGCAGACTACAGATTAACAGACTATTAATACCTATATAATTTTTTAACACAAATAACTGTACGTATTATTCTTCATATGATACTATTCTCATTTGTGTCAGTGAAATAAGAATGAAATAGTTTGTAAGTCTTGACTGTTTCTTGGTTAAAAAATTGAAAAAATACAGTTTGACTGCAATAAAATGTTTGTGTTATTTTATAGCTCTGTGCAGAACAAAAATGATGCCAGCAATGGAAGCCAGAAGGAGACACCAATGAAATGCAATAACCTATGTATCAGACTAACTAGCCAATTAGTTTTACGTGGAAGTAGGATTTTTATGACTAGCTAACCTTTTCCTGCTCTGTAGTAAAAGTTGTGGATCATCTCAGATAGGAGGACAGCATTCCCCTAGTTATGAGTGAAGTACCAAGCAAAATTATTGGAATTGATTTAATTCCTACAAAAAATAAGTAATTTACAGTTCTAATATTCTAGAATTATTCATATATTTCTGCATATAAATAGGTGGTTTGATCATCGTCTTTAGAATTTCCGAACTGGAAACTTTGCTGGGATATATGAAAGTAATCTGAAGTAAAGCCTCTGTAATGAATAGGCATATAGATAGACAGACCCCTCTATCATTCTGTGAGAATTGAAGAAGGTAGTATTGAAGCTAAAATCAATCAGTAGTAATCCATGAAGCAAAACAGTCTTTTTCCTAACAGATTCTTGACACATTGAATTTTGTTTCCTTCAGAAATTTGAGAGAAGCGAGAGATAATGCTGTTGCTGAAAAAGAAAGAGCAGTTATTGCTGAAAAGGATGCTTTAAGAAAATATGATCAACTCTTAGAACAGTAAGTATCTTTTAAAATGCATATGAAAAAATCTAAAGGTATAAGTCTATGTATGTATAAAGAGTTTTAGACAGGAGAAATGAGTGCTTTGGCTTTCTGCTTATAAAAAATAAATTGAATTACAAACATTTTGTTTAAATGAACTTCAGATTTAATTCTAGTAGTAAATTTTTTTTTCTGTTACTAGTGCAGTATCAGTATGGAAGTCTGATTCTTCTACAATCCTGTAAAGGCAAGCAAATATAATTATGCATCTCATAGAAAAAATGTGGATTTCATACTGTACAGTAGTAGTGGTCAGACTCTGAACCTGTTTTGTTTTGTTTTTTTTTCTTAAGTTGAAAATAGAAAATTATCTTGTATGATACCTTCAATTAATACGTTTTTTTGAAGTGTGGAGAGAGCAGTAGTCATGAACAGTTAAGCTTGCTACATGCTTCTTTTCTTACTGCTGTCTCTTCTCAGTCTTATGTATTCCATGTATAAAATACGGTGTGTATACAAATGTACAATTCTGTTCATGTGGAGAAGGAAACTATGATTGATTTTTCTGCCTGTTTACAAGGTGCTCTGCAGCACCTTGTCTTCACTTTTTGTAAATTTAGAATATTAGCTATGGAAAATTATGGGGTAATTTAATACTGTGGACAGTAATCAAAGCTGTTCAGGGTAAGTTTGTCATGTGTCCTTAATTTTGGACTTGATTCATTGTTTAATCCACACCTTTTTTTCTAAAACGAAAAGGTCAGTTCATTAACCAGCTGTGCCACCTAGTCATCTACTCAAAGAAAGTACTTGATGTGAACTATTTTTGCTTGGAATTATTTTTAATGACAAGTAGTAATCTCTTAAAATGTTGTTAGTTTAAGCACAGGTACAGTGTAATTAAAGCTTTTAATTTTTGTGTGTAACTCCTAAATTGCAGTGGTGATGTTACTGAAGAAATAGCATTGCCCTAACATAGCATCAAAGGACTGAAAAAAATGTCAGTACTAGCTAGTGGTGTGTTACAGTGCGGTTAGTTCTAGAGTAAACAAGGTGGGTCAGAGGACTTGATATCTGTGATGAGTTTCAGGGATTTGACTTCAGATTAATTCTAGTTTGGGCTGAATGGGCCCAAGGGTGCTGAATGCCTTTTAGTGGTTAGATTGCATTGTACGTGTTCTTGGATTCTCAAAAAGGAATTCAGTTAGCAAACTCTGAGATGATGGCTCCACAGTGCAAATCAAAATGTGGAAATCAAAGCTGGTTAAGTGGGGACAACCAGGAAACTTGATTCAAACGGATCTCTTGAGTTAATATAACATGAGTTAACTAAAATGCTAATGTGACTCAACAATGTATTTCTTTCTGGTGAGACTCCTACCTTTTACTGTGATAAGACTAACTATGACATGTGGGGAGTTCACATCTAACGGGAAGCTCTTCTGGAAACTAGGTCTGGAGTATGATAATTTGAGTATGCACACTTTCTTGTTTTTAATGAAAATATCAACTTTATAATTCTTAACATATTTATTTTTAAACTTAAGAACCATGTAGAAAATACTTTCTTTATTCTGATGTATTTTCACTCGTATAACGTGTCATTTTTTTCGTGTTGTTGCTTTTTTGAGGAGGGAAGTTCCCCTGCAATCAGAAACATAGGAAGAAGATTTTAAAATGGAATCTTTAGGGGGGGGGAAAGAAATATGCCATTTTTTGTTACCTTATTTGGTACACTCATGCTTCTGTTCTGTAGCTTTTTCTAGTGATAAGCTCTCTAATTAGGTAAAACTCTCCTTTATTTGATTTAAATAAGTTAATAAGTTGATTAGTACTGTTTTTTTGGGAGTTCAAAGCTGATTATTCCTCAGAAGATTATGCTTTTCAGAGAAAAAAATTCTGCTTGGAAAAATGGAAAACCCATACTTTTGTTCTTTAAATGTAGGTGTCTCTTTAAAACTACCTTCCTTTTAACTGCAGTACAGGTGTCAAATCCGTGACTTCTTCCACATTCCAAATCATCTACCTAAATGAACTGTAAAGCAACAAACTGGCATGATGAGATTGAATAAATGCCTTAACTTAAAAGACCCCAAATTCTGAATTTACTGTGGACTGACATGTAGCAGTTCTGTGGAACAAAGAAATTTTCTAATATCACCAGAAGCCCCTAAGATAAAAGAGGAGTACCTGTGTTGTCCAATTTTGTATTTAAATGATTATAACAGCTAGTTCTACTTTAGTGAAAACAAGGTGACTCATCCTAGTTACCACTAGTATCACAATCTGTATAAACAAACATGTTTGAAAGCTTCAGGAGTATGTGGAATGTTGACTGGCCTGAATGGTGGTTAAACAAAGCCCCTGGCAAATCTTGTGATCAGAAGTGTAACTAATATCCAATTTTCTAGTCAAGTGCAGTTATTTTCATTTTTCTTACTGATATTTGTGATAGCTTTTTGTAAACAGCTGTTTACAAATGCTAAGAAAATACCAAAAAAACTCCAAAATATCAAAGTGTTATCAAAGTTCATCAGAGTTATATTGAGAAATAATCTGCTGTTTCAACCTCAAAGTAGATCACTATGATGTCAGGATGTAAGTTTTATTGCTGTCTTTGCTACTATACAGCTGTAAATTCTGTGTGAGAATCCATGTTTTGTTTACTTGTGACAATGCAAAAAACTTAACTGATTTGATATTTTGGATTAAATTGTGGTCAATGTCACACATGTTCTAAAAAAATTATGGCCAAACAGAAACATTTTCACTTTGTTTTAAACTGCTGGTAATGTGACTGGGACTTTTTTTCTAATTTTAAAGCTATATTACTTGAATTGAAGGTGTCTAGGGGTTGAATGAGGACAGCAATTCTATAATAGCTCCATCATTTACTGCATAGTAAAGTGTACATACTAAGTATGTTCCAACTTTTTCTTCTCTTGAATATTCCTGGAGTGTTATTTTCGAACTATTGACTGTTATATCTGTTACTCACTTCTCCTTGACAAAAATACATTTTGGAGACTTCTTTTAGTCTACCCATTAATCTTTATAATTTGAATCTTTTTCTTTTTACTGCTGTTTACTTTGTTCTTTGTAATTGTGGAACTTTTTAGAATTCATTTGGAGATGAGATTACTGCTATCTGTTTTTAGTCGTCGGTCTTTAAACTTTCAGGTTATGGAGAGAGGTGATCAATCCTGTTCATAAAATGAGTTTTTAAATTAGATGAAATTAAGATCCCTATATCTTCTTATTAATTGCAGACAAGCCTAGAGGACTATCTTAGATGAGAAGATAGTTGGATAAATTTACTGAATAAATAAATGTTCTGCTTTGCATTTAGAATCACTGCTGCATGTGCAGGAATCTCATTATTAGATTAGCACTTACATTCATTGTTAATAGAAGCATTAAAATTAATTATTTGCCCCTTCTATTAACATGTTTTTATAATCTGAATGTTGACTGCAATGACAGGATGCTAAACTTTAAATTATAAAGTCAATTACTTGTGTGCTGGACTTACTGCTAATATTTAAACTAGGGTCTATTATTTCTTCAATAACCTTTGTATAAAATGAGGTTTTAAATATGAATAAAAAAAGATCCATGCTGACAACTTATGGCCAAAGTATTTCTTTGCCAAAGCTACCATAAACCTATATTAAAAACTACTGTCATAGCCTTTTACTGCCTAGGCAAGGCTGCTACTTTTGTATATGAAGCACTTTGTAATCTCTTGACTGAAGAGCTATGCAGGTCTTGAAAATTGCTACCACTTTAATCTTCAGTTTCAATTAACATCACTAGTGTTTTCTAAAATACTTTTTTGGTAATAATCCTTTGCTGCTGCTGTATTCATTTGTGAGTTCTATAGCATGATGTGTATATGTAATCTTGATAAGACTTAGGATTTCTATCAGAATAAAGCCAAACCCTTTACTGTCATTGTTAGACGTTGTCCACATTTCAGCCCTAGCCAATGTAACTACTACACATTTCCCGTAGAAATGACCTTCATCTTGTTCTCCTGATGAGAAAGTTAACTACAAGGTGCAGCTAAAAGGGTGAAGTTCCATGAATGTAATGGAAATTGCTGAAAGACACCCTCTTGGAAGCTCAGAATCAATGCAAAGAGGGCGGTGAAAGGACCAGGAATGATAGTATGGTGGAGAAGCAGAGAAAAAGTCTATTTCTCGGGTGACTGGATGTAGTTTGTTTCCAAGCTGTAGAAGAAGCACTGAAATCCATAAGAAAAACAATTCCACGCATCCTGTATTTCTACTGAAATTACTAGGGAGGCTCCTACCCTTTTTCCCTTTTCTTCTGAGGATGTGTTTATTTGGAGCTTACATCTTAATGAATGATTCCAAGCTGCATTTTAATAAACAGAAGGAGAAAATGTATTTAACCGGTTTGATCAAATAGATGACTAGTAGACTGCACACTTGCTAGGGCATGCCTGGTTGTCTTTGGTTGTTCTGTAATAAGGTTCTCAAAATTTTACGTTCTTATCTAAGATAGCGTTCTTCCAGAATGAATGCTTTAAGCACTGTAACCAGTCACCTCATAACTGTAACTGTCTTGATGTTGTAGAATTATCAATGTCAAGACTCATAGGAATGATAAGTTAGGCTGATGGCTGACCTTTCTGAGCTTCAGTGCATCTGGAACGCAGGCTTTGAAGTTTGTTCCCTTAGTGTGCAAGGAATGTTCAATGATTATATTTATAGCTCTAGAAATCTTTTTACTTAAGTTCTTCTTGCCCCAGCTCCTAAGAAATAATTCTCACAAAATATTATTAGCCTCTGAAGGATGCTTTGGGAAGTCCGTAATATGAACGTATCCTCATATCATAAAGATTTTCCTTAAGCCTTGATGTTCTCATTTTACCTGTTCATTTCCTGCTGGCCAAAATGCCTTAATCTTAAAACATTAAGATTAGTGAAAGGAAAATGTTAAAATTCTGTGTTGGCTATTATGCTTTAAGAAACTATTTACTCTTTTAAGTCCATAGGTTTTTTGTTAGCCTGGGAAGGTTGAAAATATGTCAGTGTTCTTTGAGAATAACTTTGAAAGCAGTTATAAATTCCTTCAAAGAGTCATTATATGATATAAGGGTGCTGCTGCTTAGTATTTCTTGAATTATAGGGTTGAAACTTCCACTGCAGCCCATAATTTTGCTATGATTGTGAGTATCCCTCATGTATATACACATTTTTGTGATTCGCTGCACACAGCTTCTCATTAACGATGAGCACTAACAGGATGAGCAAATAGGGGTCCTTTGGAACTCGTTACCAAATGATATTGTGGGTGCTAAAAGTTTACGTGGAAGACTGAAAAAGCTCAGAGATAAATTTGAGAATTACTTAACAAGTAGAAACCACATCCAGTTCAGGAAATCCTTGAGCTAGAAACTGTTTAACACTAGTGGGAGAGGATTATGGAGAAATACAATCTATGCAGTTTTTCTTGCTCTTCTCAAAACATACACTTTTGGCTACAGTTGGAGACAGGAGTATCAGGCTACATGGGCCTTTCATCTGATACACTACAGCTATTCTAGGTAGAACAGAAGCTATGAAACACTGGGAAACTTCTCAACTTGTTTGCTGCGTGTGCATTGTGTCCCTTTGAAAAGTCTGGGCTGGATGTATTGACAAGATATAAATGGAAGCATTTATCTCAAGGTGAAGCTAATGTGTTTTTTTTTTTTTTTAAGATTGTTACATGTATCAGTTTATCTATCAAATAACTATCTGAGCTTCTGAGCTTGAAGGATTAGATTTGTCTGTGAAGCCCTAGCAGTATTAGGTATGTTTATAGGAAAGTGAAAGTACATGGACTTTAGAATATGGAAGAAAAATAAGTCACAAATAGCAATATGACCATAAATAGATGCAGTGATTGTTAGTTGCATATGTCTACCAAAACTGTGTGTTATAATGTCTATTCAAAAGCTAAATTCTTCAGAGCAGAGATGTTGTATTTTCTGTATGTCTGTAAAAAATGTTGATATTCAGATGATGGCTATTTATGTAATATTATATTACAGTCTAATAAAACCGTAAAAGTTTTCTTTTAATAGTAATTATCTTCTGGAACTACCTTCTGATTCTGTGGCTACATTCTGATTACTCTCTGGAAAAGGATGTGATGCTACACCCAT
This sequence comes from Stercorarius parasiticus, assembly GCA_013396915.1. Lineage (NCBI taxonomy): Eukaryota > Metazoa > Chordata > Aves > Charadriiformes > Stercorariidae > Stercorarius > Stercorarius parasiticus. The sequence goes on from VWZL01000681.1 coordinate 237,278, forward strand.
ATCTGGACAACTAACTGTTGAAGAAGTCTGTCCAAATAGGTGTTTTTGTGGTTTGAGAAGGAAATTATAGCTTTGTAATCTTATGAACTTCATAGTAAACTCATGTGAAACTCTGAAATGTTAGTCATGAAGACTTAACATTTATGAGAGAGTGTGTTGGTCTGTGTTTTGGCTAGAGCTTTTCTTCTGCAGAGTCACATTCAAAGTGTCGAGAAAATGTTAGGTGTAACTGGAAGCCTAACTGCTGCTCTCAGCCTGGTCCTCACTTGCGTGGTGGTGATACCTGTTTCATGTAAGTAACTGTCATGAATAAGGAGAATGGTAGCAGGTTGCTCTGGAATTGAGGGCAGCTAGCCCATTTGTAAATGAATATATGAAGGACTATGAGTAAATGAAGGACCATCATACTGTGTTCATGCACATGCTACCAAAACAGTGTACATCAGTGAGCCATGGTGCTTTCAGGCTGTAAGCTGCAGGGAGCTGTCTACCTTTGGCATTAGTCCATCCAGCACTGAATGTACCTTATTAATCTTAATCATATTGAGGACTTTCCAAAAGAGAAGGACAGTGTGATATTCACATGTAGTGCTTGTAACTAGTGAAACCACCGTTCACAACAGATGGAACGACCATGTGAGTCCTTGGCAGCCTGTTATCTGCTTTCTCTCTTCATAAGATTGGCTTGTCTGGTGACCAGTGCCTCAATGAGGAGAGAATGGGAAAACCGGGCTTGGAGGGCTGACTTCCCTTTTATGTAGTCTTGTTTCTAGATAAGATTTCCTCAAGAATGTATGCCAGACTTTGTCAAGGTTGCCTCAGAGTTGTTTACATTCAGGGAGTAAATTTTTTTTGAAACTACATGCCTTCGGCATTGAAGTATTGCATCACATATTGGATAGTGGGAAGGCCACATCCTTTGGTTTACTCAGTGCAAAGCTATTTAGATAATTTTTACAGCTGTTTGTGTTTCTAGCTAAATGATCTAAAGGCACAGTTGCATCTACTTATATGACTATCTGGGTAACTCTGTAAGAATATTCTGTGAAACCAGCAAAAGGAACGTGCAATTAATGTTCAATGCATAGTTAACAGAGTTCAAGAGCTTGATAAAGAATACCTTGATGCTGGATAGGAGTAGGGTGGTAATGTGGCAGCATTTTTACCAAACATCATATAGCCATAGTGGCACTTAGACGTGACATGACATTTGAATCATGGGGACACCAAAAGGCTGGTACTACTTTGTTATTTATGGTATCAGTGAGTGTAAAGCCGTGAACTGGGTTTATATTTAAAAAAAGAGAAAAAAAAAAAGTTGCAAAAAAAAGAGCTTTAGCAAGACTGAAGTGAGACGGGAACATTTGTTCTGGATGGACCTCTGAGGGGAGCACTGCATGAAAGCAGATATGCTGGACTGCTACTGATGGTTGCTGGTGATGATTAGTGGGAGAATTTCTAATTCCATGGTAGGAGGAGTGTGGTGAGAGGCAGCAAGGACAGGGAACCTGTGAATTGAAGAAACTAAACAGGGATGGAATGGAAGGGTGCATATGAAACAGTAAAACTAGGGGCTTTACTACAAGCAATAAAGGGCTTCTGCAGTTCTTACCACTAGGTAGAATTCATAAAGATGTTGCTCGTATGAACATATATTGCTCAACCCTTTCTTATAAGTCCTGTTTATTAGCAGGTTTTTTTACTTGAAAGGAAACTCATGTTGATGACTAAAGATGTTGCACAGACCACCCTCAAACTCCTTTCCATGAAGCATGGGGAGGGTAGGGATTGTGTATGTGTGTCCCTTAGAGGTACTCCAGATGCAAAAGAATTGCCATAGCTTATGCCAGCTTCTCACCCACAGAATAAATATTCATATAGGCAGCATAACTTGAGAAATTTTCTCTTAAAGAGAAGCAAACTTTTTCCATCAAGTGGCAGTGTAGTTGTAGAAATAAGTGTACTAGGAATGTAATTTAGGTTCCTTTGAGGTGAAGCTTGGGTGTTATGTAAAATGCTTATACCTGTCAGTCATTTAGTCTTTTCATAAAATGTTCGATTTCATAATATACACGTGAAATGTAAATGTACATACTTGCACTTACGAGCCTATTTGTATATCTCTTCTAAAACTTAAAATACTGGATATATTGTCAAAATTCCGCAACTCTTGGGTGATATTTTAACATAAATACTACTGCATGTGTATGTATATAATCTAGTTTAAGCTTTGATGTGGAACTTGTCATCTGGAATTGTTTTCATGGATATTCTAATTGTTTCATAGAAAGTGTTCGTTGCCATGGGTAAACAGATATAGAAATGCACTGATTCATCTGATTCATCCCTTCTGCAATTTTGCTTAATGTTTGCTCTGATTTCTCTGATATATTAACCTTTTCCTTTCCAGAAATATAATCTAGATCATAAGTTTCAAGATGCTTCAAAAAGTTACATCTTCCCATTTTACCTTGGGTACATTGCTGGAGTCACCAGAACTGGTAGTGGGTTGTAGAGAGGGAAAGAATTTGTCCCATTCAAAACCCTGTGAGAAGGGGAGAAAGATTTGTTTGTGCAAAATGGTACCATAAGTAGATGAAGGTAATTAGAAACCCTAGTCCTTGTCTTCATATGGCACTCGCTTCAGGCATTTAGCTGACTATTGTATCTCCGAGTATACTCAATATAGACTGTTTCTCTAAACTTTACAGGACCAACATGGTGCGACTGATGTAAACCCTGTGCTCCTGTGAAATGCCCAAAATTAGGTGGAGTGAAACCTCGATTGATACATTAATTCTAAGATTTTTAGACCTAAAACCATGTGAAGAAATATTGTATCTTTTGCCTATTGCACGTTCATCTGGGACATTTTTGTTTTTACGGGCAGTGTACTTTTTAGAAGTTAGTGGGGCTGGGTTTTTTGGTTTTAGTTTTGTCCCTTATGACACTGTTCCCACTCACACGTTGTGAAATCTGGGTCTAATTTCTGTGTTATGTCAAAGTTCTGGACTTTTTTCAAAGTATTCTATACGCATAGATAAATGGGGTACATTTCAGGTTTATTTTCTTGGTGCCTGATGAATGCCTCTTTTCAAAGAAAAAAAACTTTTTAAAGTAGTGCATTTGCTGCAAGGTACTTGTATTATTAAAGTGTGCAGATGAACAGAAAGAAGTTCACATGCTACAAGTTAGAAAAGAGCTACCTTATGCTAATTTGTTTGCCTGCCAGGGTTCTCCTCCTGCGCCCTCTCCCCCAGCGTTTTCTTACTTTGTAAAATAATTAAATCTTCCATTTTGTCCTTTGTCTCAAATGGTTATCTGTTTATACAGGACAACTGTATTAAACAGTTTTTGTTTATCCATTAGAGTAAGCAAAAATAATAGCCTTTTTTATTGCTAAATTGACATCTTTTGGCAGAATTATTTGTGAATTATTTTTAAAGATGGTTTTTACATTTATCTTTGTAAGTCTCTTTTGTTATGCCAGCTGTCTAAATCTTTTCATAAACTTCAGTTAAAAGAAACATATTTTCCATGATTATTTTAAAATATAATGTTTACTGGAAGGGAAGTCTAGTGAATTCCCACAGATGAAGTGTGAGTGTATTTCTCCCACTTGTAAATGAGTTCTTATTTCCTACAGTACATATTCTGGTACCACAATGAGTCATTTTCAACATGTTTTAGTTTAGCTTCTAAAACATTTAAAAACTTGGCAGGTACATGTAAATGAATGTTACATCCAGTTTTAGAAACTGCTTCCAAATAATATTTTACTAACATGATGACTGTGAATAGACCTTTCAGAATGCAGAAGTATCCGTTGTGATAAGCCTAAAAGCATTTGCAGAGGTCTTATTTTTATTTTGGCCTTTTTTTTTTTTTTTACCTTTAGCATGTTTTGGTTTAACCATCCTGTAAAATAGGGAGAATATTTCTGTGAAAAAGCATTAAGTTTTACAGGCAAAGTGTTGTAGATCAAGTATTTTAGCCAGGCAAGTAATAGCTTTCTTTAGGAGCGTGAACTGAATTTTGCAAAATTTCATGCTATTTTGTTTTACAATTTTTCAATTTTACACATTTTTCAAAATAAATATACTGCCATCTTTGTTTTAATATGATATTGTTTAAGGTTGTATATGCCATTCCACACATGCCAATCTTTTTCCTAATATGTTACCTTGACAGTTCAAATATTAGAATAGAACTCAAGACTAAATAGTTTGTATGTTTAAAAGGGACTTATGAGTGATGGGGGTGGAATGGGAGAAAAATGGGGGAGGCAGAGTAGGCCTTAGATTTTTAAAAAAAGGGAGAAAAAAAACCCAAACCAAAACAAAACCAACCAAATAAAAAAATCCCTCAAAATCATCAGTGTTCCATTTGTGAGAAAGTTTATTTTCACTTAGCTATTACTTAAAGAATATTTCTTATTTTAACTTCTTTGTCCTGGCTTCCTGGTATCTGGAGCATTTATTATAATGGGACCTTAGCTACTTTGCTCACATGGTGATACCTATGCTTAGACGCACTCACATTTCTGCAGTCTGGATTTGAATACCACCGTAAATTTTTTCCAGTTGTTGGCAGCATTTGTCTTGGCAGTTTAATATGCATGGTCGGGGTAACTTTGCAAGTCTGTGATTATTCTCTGTTCCAACTTTAACCATCTGTATGTTGTCCACGATGCAACACCATGTTATCAGTAAGTTCTTACTGTAATTACCACCCCTAAAAATTTCTTTAGCTTTTTATTGGACTCATAAGAAGATGGGGAAAACATTTAAAACTTGGATTGTTAAGTACTTTGTTTAAAGATTTCCTGGAATCCCTTTTCCCTTAGTTCTGTGTTATAACAGATAAGGAAACCTATTTCAAAACCCTTCTTTCCCCCACCCTCCCTTCCCCCATTGGTCTTAACATATTAACTTTTCATCAGGGAGAAATCAAAAAAAGGAGGCAGAGAAGTTAGTTTAGGGGATTGAGAGTCTTAATTCTTTTGTCAGACAAATACAGATACATTCTTCTTCCATTATGTCTAGGTTATTAAATTTTCATAAGATCGATGATAGGCAAAAGAGGAAAGGTAATAAAAATAAGCGGTGGGGAAAGGCAATGTAAATTAAAAAAAATAGATAAAAGAGAGAGCAATCTCTGAGAATCACACTGAGTGTGACTCCTCTGAGTGCAGAATATATAGTGCAGTTTGCTAGTCTTTCTTTTTGGAAGAGTGGTCCAAGCCAGGCAAAGATAGAACAGTTGTACAAAGGGATTGGGTGAGTGGAAGGCATGTGTTGGGGGTGGTGACACAGTCCATTTCTTCCATCTGGCCATCCAGCTGCTTCTGTATAGCTATTTGCGAGGTGGAAACTGTAAATGTTATTGATGATAACTTACTTCATATACATTTTGTCCTGTAGGAGGTGAGCGTATCCCTCCAGTTCTAACAGTGAAAACCCTTGAACATCCATTTTCAGAGATCTCGGATTTTGTTCATACCACTGTTTCAGAATTTTGTGATCTTTTTGAAGCATTTTTTTTTACTGTAGTATACTGTTAGACCTTGAATGAGTTCAAACATTAGTTTCTGAGAAAAGTAAGTAAATTGAACATGGATTTCAGTACAGCTTTTACTGTGGCTGGCATCAATCTTGTCTAACTTTAAATGCCTGTGCAGGGATGAAATTATGTCTATAAGGTACTTCTTTCTTTCCATTGACTTATAAAGGGAGTCTACATGACTAGCTCAGATACAGATACCCACGTTGTAAACATCTGAAGCGAGGTGAGGCGAGTCCATCTCTCTTTTCTGAGTTAAATGAGTTCGGCATAGACTTTTCACAAATGCGTGGTTTTTGGAGCTTTTATGCTTTACCATCATTCTTATTAAGTCCTCTGCCAATGCAGAATCTTTTAAGTATTTCTCAAATACTGGTCATAAAATCGAATGTGTTTTTTATGAACTATGATATACTTTATATGGTGTGCTTTTTTTCTTTCTTTCTTTTTTTTTTTAATGGACTCTGCTGTCTTCCATGATTGGGAATGATTTTGATTGACAGACATTCATTGAGATTATGCAGGTCTAGAGTTGTGATTATACAAAGGATTAGATCTGGTTAATGAAACTATAGAAGGTAGGAAGATTCAATCTTAGCTATCTTACAGTAACTCTTAGAAGAGTTACCACACCCAAATGAAGAGGAAGCTTGCATTTGTCTTTTTAGAGAAACGGAGTCAAAGGACAGACAAAAATTGGATAATATACCATATTGTTTCTGTAATATAAAATGCATGTAAGTCCCTTGGGGTCTAAATGTGACAGCATCATTAAACAAAATATGCTATAACTGTACTTAAAATGTAATACATGGTTGATAAGTACAGGTTTTGCACATGCTAATGGCTTTCCAGTGGGTTGTCATAGTGATATCTGAGGGCAGACTTTCCTTGACTAGATTCCACTGAAGTCTTACAATACCTCCTGTTCTCAAGCACCACCTAACCTCAGAGGCACTTAAAATCAGTTTGCATTCCAAGTTGGAGCACATCTAGGTGGAGGTCCCTGTGCATGCTCGGAAGTCTCCTGGTTTGGAAAGTTAAGTGCTTATTTTGATATGGGTAGGGAGGTGCTTGAACTCTGTTCAAGTCCCTGAAGGGCCTGTTGTTATTAGATCATGGCTAACTCGTTCAAGAGCATTGCGTTCACTCCAGAACACTGTTACAAGAGGAGGTAATGGCTAAGCTTGCCTCATTTGTAACGTGCTTTAAGCACTCGCCCAGGAAGCTCAAGACTTTGGTCCTTTCCCTCTTAGTCTCCCTCATTATTTAAGCAGGTTTTGGTGTTACCCAGAAGTTATGTTGATTTGCCTAAAATTATTTGCAACAAGTGTTGATATACATAATGCATGAGTTAAGCAAAATGCCACGAAAGAGGAAAACTAAACTAATTTGGGGGTCTTTTTTTGTGAAAGCAAATCATTCATAGAATCATAGAATCATTTAGGTTGGAAAAGACCCTTGGGATCATTGAGTCCAACCATCAAACCCACTCTACAAAGTTCTCCCCTACACCATATCCCCTAACACCACATCTAAATGACTCTTAAACACGTTCAGGGATGGTGACTCCACCACCTCCCTGGGCAGCCTATTCCAGTGTCTGACCACTCTTTCTGTGAAGAATTTTTTCCTAATGTCCAGTCTAAACCTACCCTGTTGCAGCTTGAAGCCATTCCCTCTTGTTCTATCGCTAATTACCTGTGAGAGGAGACCAGCACCAACCTCTCTGCAATGTCCTTTCAAGCAGTTGTAGAGAGTGATGAGGTCTCCCCTCAGCCTCGTCTTCCTCAAACTAAACAGTCCCAGCTCCTTCAATTGCTCCTCATAAGATTTATTCTCCAGGCCCTTCACCAGCTTCATTGCCCTCCTCTGCACTCGCTCCAGCACCTCGGTGTCTCTCTCATATTGAGGTGCCCAAAACTGGACACAATACCCAAGGTGTGGCCTCACCAGTGCTGAGTACAGGGGGACAATCACCTCCCTACTTCTGCTGGTCACACTATTTCTAATCCAAGCCAGGATGCCATTGGCCTTCTTGACCACCTGGGCACACTGCTGGCTCATATTCAGCTGCTTGTCACTTAGAACCCCCAGGTCCTTTTCTGCCAGGCAGATCCTCAAAGAAATTATTAAAATGCAATCAAAATATAAATTTTAGACTTTTTAAAGCTATGTTAACTGCCCTTTTGCATTTCTTTTTTCCATTATTTAAAAAAACCAAAACCAAACAAACCTACAAATGTGGGTATTGGCAATAAAGTAGTTACCTATAAGGTTTATAAACATAATTTTCAGAGTGAGTGTTTTAGATCATTGATTCTTTTGTCATTTAATGTAACCATCTTTTCATAAATTAAACTGATCTCTGCTGTTCCTAGTGGGAGCTATTCTAGTTGTCATGTTCAGATGGAGGTTTAATTTTTGTTCTAAGATTATTTTCTCCTGGTTTGTAACAAAGAGTTCTGATGCCAGCATTAGTCCTGAAATATCCGTTGTTTTGTCCTCTTAAAATCTTAGTCACACTTTATTTTCCTAGACTTTAGTTATCTGACTTCTCATGGGATAGATTCCTTGTTCTCTTGAACATCCAAGCACTATTTCTTTTAATCTTGGCCTTCCTTCCACACAGATGACTGGAATTCTGAACAATGTTTCAGATAATTTCCTGCTCTATCTTGTATGATACTATCATTTCCACTAGATGTACCTTAGTGATTCCTGGAACTGTATGTCTTTTGCATAGTTGGATCATGTTAGCAGTTTAGTTATCCTGATATCACGTAATGAATCTAGATTCTTTTCCTCAGTCCGTTCTGTCTTTGAAGTGTCTGAATGAAAAGACAACACCACCTTATGTTTTCTAGCCCTGCTCTAAGTCCTGTATTTGTAGATGCATTCTTATTTGTTTTTGTGATTATGCTACTAATGTAAGAAGCACACTCTCCAGCATATGAGAGGCATATCACTCTGGAAGATGTGCAGTCTTTTGGCTCCAAGTACTCAATGTGAGATAAAACTCACCTAAATGTAGGTGTACTCAGCATGGGTACCACAAAGGAGTTGCAAACGTCTAAGATATCGTTGTAGTAAGTGGAAATTTAGTAAGCACAATAATCATAGAATGTGTTGGGTTGGAAAGGACCTTTAAAGGTCATCTAGTCCAACCCCCAAGTGGGGTTTAGAGAACCATTCAGCTGACCAAATAAAGGTTACTGCTTCAGGGCTGCAAATGGTTCTCTTTATAACCCTTTGACTGCAGTGACTAGGTTTCTACAGTCATACTGGGGACCTAACTTACATATAGATGCCTAAGCCATTCTAAACTTTGATTAACAAAATCACAGAATGGTTGAGGTTGAAAGGGACCTCTGGAGGTCATCTGGTTCAACCACTCCACTCTAGCAGGGCCACCTAGAGCTGGTTGCCTAGGACTATGTCCAGACAGCTTTTTGAATATCTGCAAGGATGGAGACTCCACAACCTCGCTGGGCAACCTGTTCCAGTGCTCAGTTACTATTACAGTTAAAAAAAAAAAAAAAAAAAGTGTTTGCTGATGTTCAGATGGAACCTTCTGTGTTTCAGTTTGTGCCCATTGCCTCTGGTTCTGCCACTGGGCACCACTGAAAAGAGCCTGCTCCCTCCTCTTTGCACCTTCTTAGTGGTCTTAAATGTACACAGCATATGTAGCAATGAGCTATATCATCTAAGCAACCAATGCAGTCTTTAATGTAGAAGCTGTAAGTAGTAGTCTGATGATACAATAAAAGATGTCACATGAATGTCAAGGAATCTGTACAAACTTAACCCCTACAGCACTTTCATAAAGGAAGCATTTGAAGCATAGAATTTGATTTAGCAAAATTGAGTCAGTTGATATGAAATGCAAACCAATCTTATGTTAGTGAGATAACAGCAGATTGGCTGTGAGTAGATTTTATTTCTGTTTTACTGTCCCATCTTCCTATTCTACAGCATTCTGTAGGCTGAGATGCAATGTGATTGCCTAAGCAATAATTCCTGAAACATGTTTTTAGTGTCTATTTTTAATATTTCTTCAAATCTTCAGCTGTTCAATGATGTGTCAATAGCATTCAAAAACTGAATTGCTTAAAAAAGAAAGGAAGTAGGTTTCAAAAATTATCATTTTATCTGTGGTGTATGATACTAATCAATGTGAACTTGCATTACTGAATTATGGGGGGAAGAAGTAACATTTGTGAAAAGTGCAAATACTTGCAAGTTGGTTCCTTGTTTTTGTCATTTAACAGTTCATACAAATCTGTCAAGGCATTTATTTTTTTTCCTGTATTAGCTAGTTATGAAAAAGCATAAAACAAATTACATGGGTTTCTCTGTAATTTTTTTTACACGCATAAGTTTTAACTCTCCTGTATATTTTATTTAGCAGCTATCAGATTTAATTGTTATGAAAATGTTGATTAATGTTACTTTTTTGTCTTTCAAAGTATGTAAGTTTTAATCATATTTGTTCTGCTAAATGCTAGTCATATGGACTGTCATTCTGTGTCCTATTAAACAAAAAATGTTTCATCTGTAGAATGCCTTTTTAATACACTGGATTTTAGCAAGAGAATAGTAAAAATTATGTTACAGTTCAAACAATAAGCTTACCTTTCACTTGCATTGCTACAGTTTAATATTTTACCTGTGTATTATAGCTCGTCTGTGAATTACTAGACATGTTTAAGCATCGCTTCTTAAGTTCTCTCTTATGATATTACTGCTTACTATTTCTCCATAATATTTACAGTTCCAACATTTTTTGTACTTACTTGTCTTGGCCTTTCTACTCCACTTACCACCCTACAAAACAAATCTTTGTATATTCAAATTGATGCCAAGTGCCAATTAAAATGTATGATTCATATTACAAACTCTTAGAGCATTTATTGGTGCGCTAGTACATTCCTATGAAATGACAGTCAGATAAATTTGTATATATAAGTGTACAATCACTGAAAAAGATTGTCTTTGTTAATTTTGCTTGTGTGCACATTTCATATCAATTCAATGATCTTTAAATGTGGTTCGAACTCTGTTACTCACACATTAATGCTAAAATAGTAAATGAACCATTTAAAACCAATCTTCTAAAATACTAAACTAAATTTGTTTGAAAATTAGAACCATGATGTATTTTCCAAAATAAAAATTAAGTTTGTGTATCTGTGGAGGGAATATAATGAAGGAGAATCTCCTAAAATAAGAAAAAGAAACTTTAAAAGTAATTGAAATGTGATTGTGCCAAATGAAAGAAGACTAGTTTTGCCAATATGACACTGGTGCATACAAATGGTCTTCTAGATCTTTAAAAAAATCTTGAGTTCTAGCACTACCAACTGAATTGTGCTCAAGACCTCTTCCTTTTGCTATTTTTGTCATTTTTTCACATTACAGTTTCAGAAAATTCATCTTTATTGCATGGTAATAATGATAATACTTTGCGAACTAGTAGTACTTAAATACTTAATGATATTTTGAGAAGGCCTCAAGAAAAATACCCTTTTTTAATACAAACCAAAAAACAGGCACACAAAACTCAGTGGCAAAAAAAATTACATCATTTCTCAATCATTTCATGGAGAGGGAAAGAAACATATTTTAAATAATACTGTAGAAAAGGTTTGTTTTCTCTTCTTGAGTCACTTCAATGTCAAATGGTCTCTTTTTTTTTTTCTTTTTCTTTTTTTCCCCTTAGGATCTATTATGGTTATAATTCTCCTTCTAGGGTATATTTTAATTACTTTCTTCTCTGCAAAGTGTATGGTCCTGTTTTCTGTCTTAATATTGAGTACCGAATACTGCAGTGTGCTGTTTATTTTATTAATCATATTACATGCTGTATTTGATCATGATCTGAGAGATGCATTGAATTACTTTAAACACATACTTTGGATTCCTATAGATCCATAGTACAGTTGTTAAACATACCCTGCATTTCTAAAGAAGCAAAAAAAGATTGCTCACATTCATACGAGAGCTTGCTTCCAAGCCAAGAATGACAGATGCTGTTACAGCTGAGAAATGTAGTGTTTTAGGAAAACACTCAAACAGTAGTTAACTTAGGTCAAAGTAGAAAAAAATAATTTAAGATGCCTTTATCTAGACTGGAGTTAAAGGTACTTGAGGTGTGGATGTTGGTTTTACAAATTGTAAAGGTTTATGTTCCAATTCAGTAGATCTGCAACATCTGAATGAAAGAAATACTTCTAGCCTCTGCCTTTATTCATTTCAAATGTGCCTAATTTCTTGTATTCCTCGTTTTAAGTAAATATACTTGCAAGATTTTTTTTTTATTGTTTGTATTTTCATATTATGTAGAGTATGTGTAAATGATAGCATACTAAGGAATGGTGAAGAGGGGAGTTGTCTGTACATAATCCAAACTGTTGTGGCCTGGATTTGACTTTACTGTGCCAAAGCAACATATTTCTCCTATTTTAATGTTGACGCAATCAGCTACAGTCTTTAAATTCATTCCGTGTTCTATAGAGAATAAGTCACATGAGAGATTGATTGTCATTTTTGGCAAGAACATAAGATAATAGAATAAATGGAAATTTGAAAAGTAAAAGAAAAGTATTACTAAGACAGAAGTACTGTATTATATAGCATCGTGTATAATAATGCTGTGTATAGCATTAATACACACTATTGTAGAAACACAAGGGAGGTAATAGCACAGACTTAACAGTGTAGCACAATGTACCAAAAATCCTGGCACATAGTATTGCACTGAAGTGATGACAGTTTTGATTCCTAGAATCCTAAAAACCTCTGTGGCTTTACCTAAACAAGAAAAGGAGTTGTTCTGAATTTAGAAAAAAAAAAAACAAGTCCCTAAAGATGGCATAGAAGTAATAACTTCTCTAATCTGTCAAAGTCATTAACTTTACAACTCTGCAAGCAATTTTTTTACAGTCCAGCAGGGAGACTTGGGAAGGGTATTTCTTGTCACTGACAAAATAAATAAAAACATCTGTAATGGGTGAAGAAGGTATGATTCTGCAGTTGTAACAAGCTTTATTCTTTGATTAATTTATAGTGTTGTGTGTGGTGGTAAGTGGCAGATAAGCAATAATTCATTTGTCATTAAAAAGAGTTTATATTTTATATAAACAAGCAAATTCTTTGAATTGTGTTACATTCTGTCAGAAGTAGAGTTTTTCTGCTCATCACAGACACCCTGATATGAGGAAGTATTTGTTAACGTGCATGTGGCTGAGTCAATCGGATTTTTGACTTATTTTTCTGGCTAGGTTGCTGACCCTTTTTTGAGGTAATGTGCCTAGTGCTTCATTACATTGAAATGTTTGGCCCTTTAACTGTGTCAGACAACAAAAAGAATTTCTTTCCCTCTTTTTCTTCTGCAGTGAAGTTCTACGCCACTTGTATAACTGACATACTTTCGTTTTGATGTTAATAGATTCAAAACTTTTAAATACTTTGTGTGTAGCAGAGTGATCCCAGAGAACCTTGATGTGTCAGAGCATTCTCACTGGATGAAAAAGCTCTAGTATTTGTAATCATAATCTAGTAGAGCCTGTGTCACAGTGGTGGTCCCAGCACAAGCTGACCCCCGAGATTTGCGCTGCTGTGTTTTAACCTCAGGATGATAATTCTGCAGTTCTTATTAGAGATTCCCATCCCATACTCATGATGTTTTTGTGGGGAATAGAGCTTGGAGTCACTAACACTGTGCATGTCCTGAAGCAGAAATCAAGTTTGCCTGTAACTTTTCTTTAAGGTGTGTTTTCTGTATGTACGTCCGCAGTGCACCCTCTTTATTGCTTGCCTTTGAATATCTGTTTATGGTTACCAGGAATCCTGAGACTGGGAGAAAGTGAAAATATGGGCCAAGCTCCATCCCGTTTATATAACAGCAGTCAAAGTATTCAACTGAGTGCCCCATTAGTATTGCCAAGACAAGCATGCTTCAGTGTCATGTACCTGTAAACATTGCAAATTCAAGAACAGCTGACAGTAAGCAGATTTTATTGATTTCTGAAAGACTGACTCCATTTTAAATTAAGGCAAGTTGAATTGTTAGCCTATTAAGTGGTTTTAGATTAAGCTTAGAGTCTGGTTCCAACCTGGTTCAGACTTCAGCAGCTGAAGAATGGAATGCTGAGGTTGGAGCTCAGAGTGGAAAAGAGTGTAAAATACTAAGGAAAAATATTAAACACCTCCCTCTACTTAAACCTTTTTGTAATAAAGAAGGCAAAAGAATTGCACATCACACAAAATAAGGTTAACTGAAGTACAGTAGTAACCAGACCGTTTTTCAGTCATGACCTAAGTATTCACACAAAACTGGTAACTAGCATGGTCAGACTGAAGTGCAATAGTTCATTCTTCAAATTTTAAAGGAAAATTAACTTTTCTTACCTATATGTAAGCCCCCATTCCTTGTAAACCATCATAACACAAAGGGTTAAAACAAAGGCTTAAAGCCATATTTTAACATCCCGTTCAGTGAGTGGGTTCCTTTACTTTTATCGAAGAAGTTAATGTTAACAATATGGCTATGCTAGAGGGAACTTTCCGTCTGCTGTTCAGTGAGTACAAGAATTGCATCTTCAGTTGTTTTGTTAGTAGCATGATCGATGTAGTCATATTCTGGGACTCCTAGCAGAAAGAATGGATGATGACAGGAATGAAATGATACAGAACTGAACAGACAGAGTAGTATGAGCTTGCTCTTTCTATTCCATAATAAAAAGATGTCTACTTCAATATGCTATGATCTAAAAGTTAAAAAGAAAAGGTTATAATGTCCAGATACTCCGTTGGGACAGGTGTCCTGGTTTGAGGTAAAACAGAACCAACTTTCTGTTCAGTAATTTTATTTCTTAGCTAGGCCTCTTCTAACTGTCTGAAATTAACAGCACGTTGTGTCTGAAGCGCTTCATTCAGAGTGATAAGACAGTTTGTGCCAAGGAATGGTATGCAGCACGGCTCTTGCTTATACTTATTGCTATAACAACCAAGGTCAGCTAATTTTCGTTATTTGCCCCGTTAGAGGGTCAGAAGCGTAAAAGCACAGAGGGGTCCCACCTGCGGGGAGGAACGGACAGGACAGGTGACCAAAAATTGACCAACAGGGGTATTCCATCCCATCTTCCCCATGCTCAGTATAAAAGCTGAGGGATCAAAGGGTCAACTCTCTTCCTTCAATGGCTGACGTCCGAGGAGGACTCTGTCTGTTCATCTGCCTTTGATCTCGATCGGTGTGTTCCTGACTCCAACTCTGGAACCCGGTTCCCACCCGTCGCTGAGTCCAGCCTGGGACTTCCCCGGTACCTGCCGGTGACATCATCCTGGGAGCTTAATACGGTTTTGTATATACTGTATCTATTTCGTTATTTTCCTTTTTATTTTATTATTAATATGTCATTAAAGTAGTTTAGTTTCTTCTGAACTCGTAAATCTCTCTTTATCTCTCCTCCTCTTCTCTGTGCACGAGAGGCTGGGGGGGAGCATCTGTCGCCAGCCATGGGCCGATTTGGCCAAAACCACGACAACAGGGAATATTTGGAGATCAGGAGTGTCTTATCTACAAGTGCCATGAGGGGAAAAGGCCTGAAAGAACAAACATTTATTTTCAAGTCCACTACAAGAAGAAGGGGGAAAACTATATTTCTCAGATGTGGTTATTATGGGGATTGTGATAATTCAGCTGAAGAGAGAATTGTTTAAATGGTGAGAGAGAATGGACAAAACAGGGGGAGGGGGGAAATACAAAAATTAAGAGAACGATATGTAGGAAGGGAGAAGAGAGGAGGACATAATTAGAGGAAGCAGAGAAAGAGAAAACTTGATTAGTCGAAGAATTGTATGCACTAAAATAAATAAATTTCAATGCTTTTTGCTGTAGTCTCTCAGGAGCCAGTGATAGTTATGTCGCATCTAAGACTCTTCTTAGAAGGTGTACTTGAAATTTTTATTGCAGTGCCTATTAGTATCCCCATAATTCATGATTTCTGACTTCCTTTTCTTATTTTCAAACCTGGGTTTTGGTTTCTCTTTTTTAACTGCTTCCCAAAATACTACTTTTCTTAAATTAATAACTTCAGTAGTAGAAAAAGTAGAAGAGCTGTATAAAGTGGTGTCTGTCTATAAAATTTTTGTTAAACTTGTCAGACAACTGATAAAATATAGAAAAGTATGTTGTGAAAGCAAATATGCTCATGAGTGGAGGCAGCTTGGAGTTAACTGATTATTTTTCAAAATAGTTACAGCATTTTTGAAGTATTTTCATTTTTCACATGCCTCAGCAGGTAATATAGGATAATTTGATAACTGAAGAATTTATTGGGATAGGCTGCTTTATAGAAAACTCAGATTCATTGGACTTTTTTCTGCTTAGAAATTAAGAGAAATGAGGTTGTTTCATTAATGTCATAAACAGCTTGGTGATGTATCTGTTCCAGGTTCATTTATTACTCTGCTTGAAGCTTTTAAGAGCATGCAGAATGTGACTGTAGCTCCTTTCTTTTGTTTTGGGCTGTAAGAGTGTCTTCCATGTTCTCTTACGCTATTAATGCAGTTGTCTAAGTGTGTTTGTTGTTCTTACAATGTCTTCAAAGGATTCTCTGATTTGAAGGACTTTCCAATTCAGGAAAATAATTTTTAGAAGCAATGTATGTTTCATATCTGAATAATGACACACATATATCTACATTTGAAGAATTGTCACAAACCAGCTAGTACAGTATACAACATTTTATTATTTCATACTTGTCTCTAAAGCTGAAATGCAGTTGATGAGCTTGTTTTTTAAGCCGTATGAATGACTTAAATGAGAAGTCCTCACGCTGTCTCCTTTGTCATGTTAATGTGGTTCCAGTTACTATCACTGCTTAGGAAAGGATATTTCACATATCTTAGACTTGTAAGAAGACCGATCCAGTAATGCTCCCCTACCCATTGCCTGTCTGTCCGTCATTTTAGTATCCTTTGATTAGGTAAGTTCCATCTCTGCTAGCTGTTACCATTATAGTGTCTTTCTAACAAAAACTTCCCTGAATTCAGCTGCACTGAAGCACACCTGATGGCCTGCAAGCAGCTTAGTGGAAGTTTCTCAAAGTTCTGAAAGACAAATGGAAATCCACGTATTTTTCCAATATCATACTTATTTTGAAACAACTGCTGAAAATACAATTATAGTAGGTTTTGGTACCTGATTTTTAATATTTTAATAGCTTTTATGTAGCATTCAAATGCTAACAAGGAAATGCAAATTATCTTGCGTGTGAGTACACATCATCCTTCTTGTCTTTGAAGGAACAGATGTCTTTTTTGTAAACAGCAAGCTCAGTATTAGCCAGTAGTGTACACTGACACTTTCCTGGGCTGTATTAGCAGGAGAATAGTCAAGGCATCAAAGACTGTCCAGTTTTGGGACATCCAGTACAAGTAACATAATGATAAACTGGAGTGAATCTAGTGGAGGACCACCACAGTGGTCAGGGCTGGAGCACTTACCCTGTGAGGAGAGGCTGAGGAGGGGGTTTGTTCAGTCTGACCACTGGGGCACCTAACAGCAGTGCCCCCAGTGCCTATGAGGAGGTCACCAGGAAGATGGAGCCAGGCCTTTCACAGCAGGGCATGGTAGGAGGACAAGAGAACAGCACTTGAAACAGGAGATTCTGACTTGGTATAGGAAAAAACTTCATCGCTACAGCCAAGCATTACTGTGGGCAGTCTCCGTCCTTGGGAGTTTTCAAGACCCAAGTGGCAAAAGCTTTGAGCAACCTGGTCTGATTTCATAGCTGACCTTGCTCTGAGCAGGATGTTGGACTAGATACCCCCTGAAATCCCTTCCAACATGAATTATTCAAGAATTCTGTTATGCATTTGCATTGTTGAGATTTTGTTTTTAAGGGGTAATTTTACTGGGGAATAAATGGAAAATTATGCAGCAATGTTCTGGCCTCCTCTATTTAGAATGTGCTTATTTCTTAAGTCACTGCGAACATCAAGGCCCTCCATTACGTTATTTTTTAGGGGAAAATTTTCTTTGCTGTCCATCATTGCTAACTGTAGTGCTTTTAGGAACCCATACTTGACAGATAACAAGGTATGCCTGTACTTTGAACTCTGCTTATCAGGAAATCAAACCTGTTATGTATGATATAAAGGACATACCAATCATTTGCTTAATTATGGCAGTTTGAACCCTAACCTTCTGACCTACTTTGCCAGACTTTCAGTGGGGAAAATGGAGGGGGGGAGCGGTCTCTCTGCTGCTATAGTAGTTCCATATATCTTTTCTTTTTCAGATGTCAGAGGAGCTTTCTCTGATGGTCTCCCAGTTATCCTTATCTCAAAAGATTTCTCCCTACTTTCTCATTTTTCTCCCTGTCGTTTGCTGGGAAGCTTCAGTGATGACATTTCCTTTTTTTATTTTTTTCCTTGCTGATCATCTAAAAAGCTCCTTTTTTTCATCACTGTATAGTTTTATAGTGAATTTTAGTTTTGATATTATTAATTACACACAAGTTACATCTGTGTAATTAAGAACTTAGAAAATTTGTGTGTTGATTTTTGACTGTTTTAAGGCGGTATGTGGCATTCCAAACATTTTTCTTCTGTTTGTGGCTGTCTGTTTTTTGTGCTTTTTAGATTTTATTTGTTAAAAGGAGAGAGACATTTCAGTACTGCTGTTGTCACTTACATAACTGCTGTTCTGTCAGTGATTTCACATTGACTTTTTCCCTTTTTGCATTACTGGAATTAAAAACCATACAGTAATTACCTTTAATGAAGTATATATTTACATCTAAAAGTATCTTAGTGAATTTTCTGTTAAATCGAAGGAACAGCAGCATATACAACAACAGACAATAAATGCTATTGTGGGAGGTAGACGATAAGATTGCTGATACATATTTAAGTTTCTTTTCTTAAACAGCGTGGAATTTTTTATGTTTCTAACATGTAAAATGTGACTTGAACTTCATGATTTGGACTGTTATCTTTGTTAGTCTTTCAGTCTCTGAGTTTACTGCAAAAGTTTTATCAAAGTTGTATGAGGTGGTTAATTGCCTTTTGCTCAGTAGTAGTTTGCGTATAGGACTACAACATACTTGTATACCTATTGCATGACCCATAATATTATTTCAAAATATCTTTGCAATCCAGTTTTAATTTTCTGGGTTCATTAATTTTCATAAACTGCTTATGCAACATAGTTTGTAGGAAGAGTAGCAATGGGAAAGGATTGGAGAGAAAACTATATGCAATTTACAGATTGATGTGTTCATCATGTGAATCATGTAAATGATTAGAAAAGGTAACAAACTTCGTTAACATGAATACCCAGAGAATTTATTTCCTTGAATCACCTTCCCCTTGTTCGTTTATGGTTTAGATTTGACCAATATGTGTATATCGGAAGTTTTCAGTAGCTTCTTTTCAGTGTCTGCAGAGGTTTAAAGTTTGTGACTGAAGATATTTTTTAAAAAAAGTTACTCAAAACATCTGCTAGTTTTAGCAAGGAAGGTTTTATGATTTCTTTCAGAGTTCGGGTTTTGTGTGTATGTGTGTATACTTCCGCATGCATGTGCATATTTGGATGCAGTATTCTTTTTTCATAGTGACAGCACTAGTGTGGATCAATTACTTAAAGAAAAAGAAAAAAGTGTATTCCCTGGAGAGGATCTACAGCATATTGTGAATATGGACTGACTTCACCTCAAGAATTAAACGTAAATTCAGTAGTTTAGTTATAATTATGTCAAGTTTCTTTAATGATCAGTCTTACATTTGTTTCAGCTGCTGTCTTGAAAGATTACTGCTCTAGAACATTCAATGAAGGGAATGTATGCAAATATGCTAGGGGCCAGTTGTGAGCTGAGAGGGTCAGTAATGCTACATCAAAATGTATTTGAGCCACGTAAAGTAAAACTACATGCACGTATTGGCACTCTGAAAACTCCCTGAATACTGAATTAGCCTGTAAAGTAATAATCACTGTATCCAGCATCACAAGAAAGACCTGAAAATATTTATATTGATTTGACTGAATATCTGATGAAAAATAACCTCTGTGACTAGTGGGAGTGGAGAGTTTTAAAAGATAAATTTTTGTATGTTTTATCCAAGAGAAAAACACAGTTCAAGAGAGTTTCAAAGTCTTTGTGCAACTGTCGACTCCAATTTCTTAGTTTACTTTAGTAATGAAGAACAATGTTTGCAGTGCAATAATAAGAACGTAATGAACAATTTCTGTAGCTTCCAATATCCTCCAAATCTGTTATGTTTCATCTGCTACAATAGCAATTTATTTCAGTTATATTCCAGAAACACAAATACTACTATTATTCATGAAGTAATATTGTTTCTGGAAAAGCTAATACTTGGTTTAAGGAGGTAAGTTGTTAAATCGTTATTGAAATTGTATGGTGGCTTAAAAAAAATAATTATGAACAGCAGAAAAAAAATTATGAAGCCAGACAATTCTACATGTATGTTACAAATTTGAAATTTAGTATAGAGTAATATTAAAAGTTGATGCTTTTCTTTTTTTAGTGTTTACAGGAAGGAAGTTGGTAGCATTTTCTTCATTCAGCTCATATAAGCTCTCACAGTTACAATTCAAATTAATTCTTTTCTATACTAATCAATATAGATTAGGGGGGGTAAGTCTCTCTACTGTTCCTTGCCTTTTTTTTGAGTTAGTCCAAAATTCATCTTTGTTAGCACATTAATTTTTGCAAGGACTGAAGTAAACCGTGAAATAGATCTATTGGTTTATTGAAGTTAATCATTTGGGATGCCATGGTAAATCAAATAGAGAATAGTGTGCACACAAAATGTAACTGAAGACGTAGTGAGGTTTTAATAAACATACTTCGAGTTTTTTGCTCTTGGACTGAAATATGTACAATAGACAAAACCATATTGCAGAGCAGGGATCCTTTTCAATCTGTCACTTCAAAGTGATTTTTTTTTTTTTTAAATTGAAGTATTTTTCTGTTTGAGCAAAGATGTCGTTTAGGCAATGAGAAATCTAATCATGCTTATTCTGCTGCTTGTCCAGATGCACGTTCCACCTCAGTTCAACATGTTTCTCATACTTTCAAGATTGGAGACTTTTGCCATTTTATGCGCTAGTACACACAGATGCACAAGATAACTTTGTGCAGTGTACAAAGGCTGTGCCAGAAACAATAGAACTGTTCAGCTGCTTCTGACTGCTTTGGGCTTGAGGTAGAGCTGCTGGGGTTTGCATCCTTTATCTCGGCTACGTTTCCCTTTTTAATTGTTGTCCTGTACTTCGGAGAATTCTGCAAAGCTATTTGCTTTGGTATCTCTTCACTAGGCTTCAGAGAACTCATTTAATAGCCTTCCTGTTTGAAAAAGAGGAATCTTTTATCTTTCTTTGGGGTTATTTTGAAGTTTTATTCAAGGGATCTTGTGAGGTTATAATTTCCGCTTTTGGATTCACAAACTACATATCTCTGTGCCTACATCTCCTGAAATACCTGACATGGTAGATATTCTCTGACCAGCCATGTGTACTGATGGTTTCTATGTTTCGTGTTTGTACAGTTTTTCATAGATTTAGAATTCATCATTCCCAGAAACATAAATGAAAACACAAGGATATACATCTTGACTAAGATGTAAAGGCAAAGAGAAAAGCAACTACCATTAGACTCCTAAAAATTACCAGAGTGACTCTGTTCTCCTATTTATGTATCTAAAAAATAATTTTTGAGGAGGAATGGTACAATTATATTCCATTTCTTATTATATGCTTATTGGTTTCTTCAGATACTTTCTTTTTGTTAAGGATGCTGTTATTAATATCTTTATAGTAGAATCACCATCCCTGGAGGTGTTTGAAAGATGGGAAGACGTGGTGCTTAGGGACACGGTTTAGTGGTGGTTTTGGCAGTGTTAGGCTGATGGTTGGACTCAATGATCTGAAAGGTCCCTTCCAACCTTGACAATTCTATGATTCTGTATTGATAAAGTTCCATTCGGTTGTTTGAATAGATTTTGTGTTTATTTCATCAAATCAAATAACAAAGAGTTAACTCAATCAAGATGCTGATTACTTAAACCAAGTAATAACCATCTGGGCAAGTGACTCTGAGCAAACTAAGTATGCATCACCAGCATTGAATTAACGCAGAGTAGCAACCACATCCTGTTTCATTTTTTAAAAATAGCATGACAGGAATTGCTCATCTTTTTTACAGTAGCCCAAAAGTAAGCGCACATTTTCAGGAGGACTGTATTAAATGTCCATTAGAGCTCCAGGATTGAGAGAAAACTCCCTAGTGAAGGTTTTTTATTAAATTCTCATGACTGAAATAAAACTCCCAAGCGCAGTCTAGGCTGAAGCAGTCTCTATTGGTATTGTTGAAGCTGTGTCTCAGTGCAGGAGCGAACCTTAAGTTTCACAGGGTCGGAGTCAAATAAAAGGAAGCACAATTGCGTAGTCTAAAGACAAGGAAACAAAGATGGATTTCAGTCCCTGCCAGTCAGCATGATTTAGCAGATATATAGAAAGCAGACTCATCTTTCGTAATGTTCATTCTCCCCATTCGTAAAAGAGTTAGAACAGTCATGATGGTAATTAGGTCACTCTAGCTGTCCTAGTGGAATAAACAAAGATAAGGAGCTGCCTTTATAGTAACTCATCAAGATGTGCCTTTTATATGTATATTCTACAACCCCACCTTTAACTTTGCTCTTTTCCAGTCATGTTACAGGTTAGTGAGAAGATCTGTGCAGCAGCTAACCTGTTTCTTTCTCTGGAGTAAGGCACAAGAATGCATGGGAAGCGTGCATGTTCTTGTCGGACATTGCAGGGAAAAGTGTCCAAACTAGTGTACACTGGGAATTAGTCTAGTTAGGGTAGAAAGAATACATGGGTTCTACATACTGAAGAACTCCACTCATTGCATAGGTAATTTTGGGTTTAGGTGTTCTGAAACTGCAGGTAGTGTAAAACAGCTGTTTATCTTGCTGAATCTGGATGTTTGGAACTAACACTTCCTACAAACTGTGAAAGAGTATGTGGAAGTGTTGCCTCCAAGGAAGTTGTTTCGACAGAATGAGGATCAGAGGCCAATACATGACAAATACTTAGAATGCTGCAAAACACAAAAATCTGCTTTGAAGCAAGCAGCTTTAAACAAAGCTTCTAAGCTTTCTCTCTCAAACAGATTTTACTAAACCACATACATGTTTAATTACTTGATAGGAAGCAAATATAACATCTGGCAAGAACTTGCATGTTAAATCATGTTTACCCTTTAGCATTTAAACTATATGTTTGCGGATGTTTTTAATAGCAATCTAAAACAGGAATACTGTCCTGAAAAAATTCTCAGCATGTTATTTGGGGGAAAACAAATTTTAAGTGAAAACTATTTCAGCAAACAAATTTTTCATTGTTTAAACAATTTGTAGATGGCATGCTTCATCTTCTGTTTATTCATTATACTCTGAGCTTTTTCTTCCTTCTGTTGGAGGTGTTTCAGTTTGTTGTTACTAAGTCTTGTTATTTTAGTCCAGGTTAGAAATAATTAAACATATTTGATAGACATTAATGAAGCAATAAACAGTACAAATGACTGAAAATGTTTCTAAAATTAGTGTAACAATATCCATAAAATACATGTATTTAAGTGAAGAATGACAGTTTTCTTACCCATTTTGTAATAAATATTAAAACAGACTTTCAATTTACGAAACCAGCTGGACACATGACACATGAGACTTACGTTCAGTGCTTCAGAAGCTGAGCAATGAAAGCGATTGAAACTAAGGATCAGAGTTCCTATATTTTCAGTTACTTAGTGGGTAGTGTGTGAACTCAATTCATGGGAAATTTTTGATTGCTTAGAAACAAGCCAACCAATTTTTAGTACCAAGGATCAAAAAGAGAACCAGTGAGAACAAGACCCTTTGAGTGCCCATGTTTGAACTGGAGTCTCACAGTTTGCCACGTGTATGGACAGCGTATGTGCAGTCTGTAGCATGGCTGAATTTAATTTAGGCCTGTCTAGACTGCTGTTACTCCTTCTGTGTCACTCCAAGTGGCACAATGAAGAGTAAGGAAAATTCTGTTCTGTGCTTTTATACTTAGCTTTGGGCTCTTTGGAAGTGAGGATTCTTTGGAAGCCTTAACAGACAGACTCGGTTGCAAAAGTTAAGGGAGTTAAACTGGGATTTGAACCTCATGGTGAAAGAAGTATGGGAAGGATTTGATGAAGGATGCCGAACGGTGAGGGTGATACAGGAGCAGAGAGAAAGAAAACCAGCAGTTTTCTCTACCAGAGGGTAGGGGTATAAGACAGGAATGGAAACTGAATAGGCTAAGAACACAGGTCAGAAGAAAAACAGATGCCCCGAGTAGAAAGAATGAAAATAGAATTGGAAATCAGGAGAAATCTGGGCCGGCGCTGGAAGAGAGAGGAAGAGGGCAGGAACATTAGAGGACATGTTGGGACTGGAAGTGGGAGATTCGCAATAGGACAGGTTAGGGAGGAAATGTCAGTAGCATTTAGGTTTCTCTGCAAACTTGGCGCTGAACCAAAGCACAGACATTTGTACAAATAGGAGAGTATTGTTAATTATTCTAAAGATCTTAGATCTGGAACTGACCCATCTGTGGAGTCAGGATGATTTCACAACTTAAAGGGTTTTTTTCCATTTTAAAACTTGAAAGTAATATCTAAAATATATTCTAAAAAGCCTTATGTTGGTATTATCAAGTCTGCAAAATTAGAAAGGGCTGGTGGTGTGTTTCTTATAATCTTGGTAGGACTTCCTTTGGAAGATTTATTATTTCATAGTATTTATTTACTTGACATTCTTTCCTATTAACAAGCTTATTGCTAGGATTTGCTGCTTCTTGAATGCTTAACTTTACAAATTTATTGTCTTCTAATATACTTCATTACAGATACCATCTATCTGGACTTCTGTAAGGCCTTTGATACAGTCCCCCACAACATCCTTCTTTCTGATTTGGAGACAAATGGATTTGATGGGTGGACTGTTCAGTGGATGAGGAATTGGTTGGATAGTTGCATCCGAGGGTAGCGGTCAACAGCTCAATGTCCAGATGGAGATTGGTGACAAGTGGTGTCCCTTAGGGGACTGTTCTGGGACGAGTACTGTTTAATATCTTCATCAATGACATAGACAGTGGGATCAGCTGCACCCTCAGCAAGTTTGCAGATGACACCAAGCTGGGTAGTGCAGTTGACATGCCTAAGGGACGGGATGGCATCCAGAGGGACCTGGACAAGCTTGAGAAGTGGGCTCATGAACTTCATGAGGCTCAACAAGGCCAAGTGCAGCGTCCTTGAAGATGTCCCTGCTCATTGCAGGGGGAGTTGGACTAGTTGACCTTTAAAGGTCCCTTCCAACCCACATCTTTCTATGATTCTGTGATTTGTTGTTCAGTTATTAAGAAATACTGCTGTACATCTCAGGTTTTGTCAGTGGGATAGACGACGGTAAAAAAGAGAGGTAAAAAGAGATTAGTTATCTCAGTACTTAGGGGAAGCTTATAAGAAGTTGGAAAAGTTAAGTGAATCTCACATTACAGACATATATGATAGAAATCTTTGAATATTGGTATTAGATTAGGGTGTGCTGGATGTGTCTTGTAGTTCCTCCATTCAAAAAATGGTTGCCATATTTTCTTCAGTATACAGACTACATGATTGTACCATGAAATCTTTCAGTTTACTTTCATTGTATGCAGATTTTGAAAAGTTAATAAATCATTATTCTCCATTTGCAAAAAAAGACTCCTCTGATAGAAAAATCTTAAAACCATCCTTACAAACCAGAGTTTAAGTCCCTCTTTGAATGTACTCTCTCCTACTTTACTGTAGAAATAACCTTTTTGATGACCATTGTGTCACTCTGCTTTAGCAAACTTCAGTCATTATTGAATAATGGCCCAGAGACATAGTGAAGTTGAGACCTCATTCCAAATGATTATTACATGGGTTTTTCATTTTTTTCATTCAATCAGCTCAATCTGTAATTTCCCTTTCATTCTCAACCCTCATTCTTTTGTGAGACAAAAACCTCTACTCTTTCACTGTATCAAGTTTGCTAAAATTTCTTGATGGAGAAAAATCCTGTACACCCGCATTCCACTGTTTTTTTTCCATAATAGTTGTATTAAAGCATGGGGCAGTTTGGTTTTCTTGTTTTCCCTTAGAGACCATCTAGGCAGATTAAGGAATGTATTTTGACATTGTGTTACATGACTGTGTACACACATGCACACACACTTGCGCTAAAATAGCAGCCAAGAAACCAGAGATACTGTCTGGTCAAGTAAAAGCAAATATGACAAAGAAACTCTGAATGGTGCTACGGTGGAGGAGTTGCTAGTGAGCTTAACAGTGTAGTAAGGCCAAAAGAAAACTGAGTCTTCATAACCTTACCAGTACAAAACATCATGCACATGTAAGCTACTGCAAATTTCCAAAATACAAAGTACAAAATTATTTTTCTGAAGTTACTGTTCATAATTGGGTTGATAAGCATGCTCTGGAAGCACCCAGCTGATATAGTAGACTTAAAAAAATCACCAGAGAACTAAGGACTTCTCTGGAAAGTACAGAAGGTGAGTACAGAGAAGTATACATAGCCTGTGTTTATACATGCGTCCGTTGTCTAGGCTCTGTACAGAATAGATCATTGAACCTCAAACTAATTTAAGGTCTGAAGCAGTCTACAGGAAGGCATTGCCATTTATTTTGTGTAAAGGCAGAAGATAAGAATTTGTTGTTGAAAATCAATAAATATGATTTGACTTATAGATAAATTTCATTTGTGTATTGCATTGCGCGTCAGTTGACTGGATGACTTATATCTTTGTGAAGAATTACTTATTTTGAAACTAAACAGTCTTCCCAGGATTGTAAACAAAGTGTATAGCAGAACAGATTTACTGTCCTGACTGCACCCAATCATGTACAAAGTGTGGAGAATGTAAGAGTGCTGAAACTATTTTTGTGTGGTAAAATGAAAATAGGAACATAACACGCATGCACTTGAAAAGCATCCACAAGCAAAATTGACAGCAGTAGTCAATAGCCAGATAAATAATTGGCATTTAGCAGTTTGAGTGTAGTAACTCTGAGAACAAATGTTATACTATTGAAAAAGAAAATTGTTTTAAAAAGAGTGACCTTTTCATGAGCTCAGTAGGCAGAATTTCCAACCTCTGCTCACACAGCCTGTGTGGGAACAATCTCATTCATGCATTGGACTGTTTACTGGTAAAGGGATGTGTACAGAGTGAATATAAAGGGCATCACAATGACACCTGTTTGTTCTGTTCAAGTTAATTCCAGTGAAAATTGCTTCCTCTTTGTGTCTTAGAAACATTCCTACATCTGAAATCCTCAGGGAAAATATTTGCAGTAATCCCCTTGTTTTTGTTAAATGCTTTCAATCCCACCTAAAGATCAGGTTCTAAATAGGGTGGAATTGTGTTGCAACTGCTATTTGACAAATGACAGCTAACATAACAGCCATGTTGGGTTAGAATAAAGGTTTATCTGGCATTCTAACAATCTGTTGTTAAGTGACTTCTGTGTGAGAAGTACCATCTTGCATTTAATAGTTGTCAAAGTGTTTCTCTGCTGAGTTTATTCAGTATCCTCTTAAGTAAGTGTTAATTTTTAGCATCCACAACATCTTATGGTAAGGAATTTCACAGCTTTCATGTGTGAAGAACGACTTCTATTTGTTTTCGTTCTACATCTGCTAGCTTTATTAGATGCCTTCTCATTCATGTGTTGGAAAATACAGTGAATAATTGATTGCTATTCTCATTCTCTGTGCCACTCATGATGGTACAGGCCTGTCTTATTTCTTCGTTTTCCTACAACCATCTCTTTTCCAAGCTGTAGAGTCCTAGCTTGCTTAAGTAATTTCTTCCACACAATGCAACTGTAGACATGCATGATGTTGCTGGTTGTCAAAAGTAATCCTTATTTACCCTTCACTGATGCTTTACCAGTTCTATTATATTCCTTATGAGGTGAGGTACTAGAACAGCAGTCAGCATTCAGTATGCAGGCGACACCATGGAATTGTGATGTGATGTGGTGATTTCTGTGTTTTCTCTATTGCTTTCACAGTAATTCCCAAAATGTTGGGTTTGACCATTATTTAAAACTAAGCTGAAGTTCTCATGGATATATCTAGTATAACCAAGATCTCTTTCATGAATGAAAACAGCTTGGAGTTCATCATTTTATGTATATGGTTAGGGTCATTTTTACAACCTGTGATTTACTTTGCATATATGTCCTTTGAATTTCATATGTTATTTAATGCTAAGATTCATAATGTTTTCTAATGTTCTTCACATCACTTTAATTGTCTACAGTCCAGTAATTTAGTATTCTATCGGCAAACTTTTTGTACCCCTCTTTTTTGAGATTGCCTGTTAAGTATAATGAGTAGAATGAATGAAGTCCACTTCTAAGTGGAACATTATGTATCCATCACCTATAATTACCTTATAGTGATATTCTCAAAAATGTACTTCATTTCTGCTTTTTGAGAAGGACCTATGGTTCTGAACGACTGTGGAAATTACTACACTGTTGCGGTCTGATGTTTCTTCATCTCCTTGGGTATGGGAAAAAGCAGTGTAGCTAATATCCATGATATCCCAAGGGATGCGCCATTGATACCAGTGATGTCTAATACCACTTCTCCCTGTTGTATGTAACACGTGATGGTGAAGATGGGAGACGACATCTCCTTAGTATCTCTCCCATGAAGAGACTTCGGTGCATATATTTGTGTACCAAGAAAAAGATTCACATTGATCTAACGTTTTTAAAAAATAAGGTATACTGTAAGATCATTGTCATTTGATTGTGCATTAATCACATATTCAGAAATATATAGTATTGAATTTTCCTAATGATTTTCAAATACAGTTTACAATAGTTACATAGATAACCATACTAATGCTTATTAAACTGTTAAAAATACTGTATTAATTTCTGAATTTTATACCTGTAATGAACAGAACTAGCACGTACTCTAAGTTTTATTTTTGAATCATCCAAAATTTTTTCTTTTTTTTTTTTTTTCTTTTAGGTATAGACAAATGCAGCTTGGCACAGAAAGCAAAGTAGCTGAACTTCTTCACCAAAGTAAGTTAAAGTCATTTGAAAGTGAACATGTTCAACTCATGCAACAAGAAACAGCTAAGAATCTTTCACAGTGCCAAATGGAATGTGAGAAATACCAGAGAAAGCTGGAGGTATGTTATATAAAGAGACACTTTACAGGGCATTGCATAGTTGTTTTCAATTAGAATGGAAAAGCATGGGGAAAAAGTAGCAAAGAACATACATGGCTGAATTAGTATCTCCATGAAATTCTGCTGAAGCAGAATCTAATGACAAAGCTTATTAAGTTTGACCAGTTCAGTGGAAAACCAGACTTAGGGGAGAGGAAGAAGGCAAAACAATCTCTCATGGAGAGAGGTTGAAAACAGTACCACATTCATGTGAGGTATATATATGCTTGTATTACAAAGCTGCTTATGTCAGTCTATGTGATTATTGTAGGGGAAGACGACAGTTAATACCAGAACAGTTATGGTGAATTCAGTATCATTATTAAAAACTAGGATTTGTAATAACATTGTTACATCATAAAAATAATTGTTATTGATACACAATTCTGGAACAAATTTTTACGACTAAAGAAGTCAAGGCGAGCGTGGTGTATACAGCGTTGAGAAGACCTAACATTGCTAACCCTGTTGTGGTGGGTTGAGCTTGGCCGTCTGCCTGACACCCACCCAGCCGCACTCTCACTTCACCTCCTCAAGAGGACAGGGCGGTAAATAAGCTGAAAAAGTTAATGGGTTGATACAAAGATATGGAGATCACTTACCAATTACCATTGTTGGCAAAACAGACTTGACCTGGGGAAAATTAATTTTGCTTATTACCAATNTGCCAAATGGAATGTGAGAAATACCAGAGAAAGCTGGAGGTATGTTATATAAAGAGACACTTTACAGGGCATTGCATAGTTGTTTTCAATTAGAATGGAAAAGCATGGGGAAAAAGTAGCAAAGAACATACATGGCTGAATTAGTATCTCCATGAAATTCTGCTGAAGCAGAATCTAATGACAAAGCTTATTAAGTTTGACCAGTTCAGTGGAAAACCAGACTTAGGGGAGAGGAAGAAGGCAAAACAATCTCTCATGGAGAGAGGTTGAAAACAGTACCACATTCATGTGAGGTATATATATGCTTGTATTACAAAGCTGCTTATGTCAGTCTATGTGATTATTGTAGGGGAAGACGACAGTTAATACCAGAACAGTTATGGTGAATTCAGTATCATTATTAAAAACTAGGATTTGTAATAACATTGTTACATCATAAAAATAATTGTTATTGATACACAATTCTGGAACAAATTTTTACGACTAAAGAAGTCAAGGCGAGCGTGGTGTATACAGCGTTGAGAAGACCTAACATTGCTAACCCTGTTGTGGTGGGTTGAGCTTGGCCGTCTGCCTGACACCCACCCAGCCGCACTCTCACTTCACCTCCTCAAGAGGACAGGGCGGTAAATAAGCTGAAAAAGTTAATGGGTTGATACAAAGATATGGAGATCACTTACCAATTACCATTGTTGGCAAAACAGACTTGACCTGGGGAAAATTAATTTTGCTTATTACCAATGGAAATAGATTTGGATGGTGAAAAAAAAGACAAAAACTAAAGCATCTTTCCCTACCCCTTTCTCTTCTGGGTTTATCTTCCCTCCTTCATTTCTGACTCCTTTACCTCCCTCTCCCCAAGCAGTGCAGAGAGAGATGGGGAATGGGGTTTGGGGTCAGTCCATAATGGCTCTTCTCCACTGCTCCTTCCTCCTCATCCTTTTACCCTGCTCCAGTGTGGATCCTCCATGGGCTGCAGCTTGCTTCAGGAGAACACCTGCTGCTACATGGGCTCCCCAACAGGTTGCAGTTCCTTCAGGGCATATCCATCTGCTCCAGCATGGGGTCCTCTATGGGCTGCAGTGTGGGTATCTGCTCTAGCATGATCTTTCATGGTCTGCAGGAGGACAACCTGCTTGACCATGGTTTTCTTCATGGGCTGCAAGGGCATCTCTGCTGTGGCACCTGGAGCACTTCCTCCACTCCTCCTCTCACCTTGGTGACTGCACCAAGGCTGTTTCTTATACTTTTTTTCCTCACTCCTCACTGCCATGCAACATTTTTGCCCTTTCTTAAATATGTTTTCCCTGAAGTTCCATCATTTTGGCTGCAGGGCTGTGCCGTGCCCCGGCCTCTCCTCAAAGCGGCTGCCCTGCAGCCCCCCTATTGCCAGTGCCTGGGTACCCACCCCCCATGCACCTATTTACACAGGATTGAATGACTTGGACCTTTTTATCTCTACAAGCTTAGAATTTATTGTCTTTCAAACATGTACTTTCAAANACACCTGCTGCTACATGGGCTCCCCAACAGGTTGCAGTTCCTTCAGGGCATATCCATCTGCTCCAGCATGGGGTCCTCTATGGGCTGCAGTGTGGGTATCTGCTCTAGCATGATCTTTCATGGTCTGCAGGAGGACAACCTGCTTGACCATGGTTTTCTTCATGGGCTGCAAGGGCATCTCTGCTGTGGCACCTGGAGCACTTCCTCCACTCCTCCTCTCACCTTGGTGACTGCACCAAGGCTGTTTCTTATACTTTTTTTCCTCACTCCTCACTGCCATGCAACATTTTTGCCCTTTCTTAAATATGTTTTCCCTGAAGTTCCATCATTTTGGCTGCAGGGCTGTGCCGTGCCCCGGCCTCTCCTCAAAGCGGCTGCCCTGCAGCCCCCCTATTGCCAGTGCCTGGGTACCCACCCCCCATGCACCTATTTACACAGGATTGAATGACTTGGACCTTTTTATCTCTACAAGCTTAGAATTTATTGTCTTTCAAACATGTACTTTCAAAAATGTATCATATCCTGTTCACCTATTTTAGTATTGGAAAGGTGTCCAGTATTCAGCAGAGCAAACTTACTTTAAAACAAAATTTCCTCACCTGTGCAAAGTTAGTCCCAAAATCATAGAATCATAGAGTCT
>VWZL01000683.1:0-113337 GCA_013396915.1 Stercorarius parasiticus
AACTTCATCTGCCAGCTGCCTCACGACTCGTGGATGGATTTCTTCCAGTCTCATGGGCTTATGCACCTTCAGGTTCCTCAGATGGTCCCGAACCTGATCTTCTCCTACAGTGGGCGGTTCTTCATTCTCATAGCCCCTGCCTTTGCATCCTGCAACTTGGGTGGTGAGGTTGGAGCCCTTGCCAGTGAAGACCGAGGCAAAAAAGTCATTCAGCACCTCAGCCTTCTCCATATCCTGGGTGACCAGGTCTCCTGTCTCCTTCCTGAGAGGGCCCACATCTTCCCTAGTCTTGCCTTTACCCCTGACGTACTTTAAGTTTTTCTTGTTATCCTTGATGCCCCTAGACAGATTTAATTCTATCTGGGCTTTAGCTTGCCTAATCTGGTTCCTGGTTGCTCAGACAGTTTCTCTGTATTTCACCCAGTCAACCCTTGCTTCCACCCTCTGTAGGCCTCCTTTTTGCTCTTGAGCTTGCCCAGGAGCTCTTTGTTAATCCATGCAGGCCTCCTGGCATCTTTGCCTGACTTCTTCATTCTTGGGATGCACCACTTCTGAGCATGGAGGACGTGATGCTTGAATACTAACCAGCTCTCTTGGGCCCCTCTTCCCTCCAGATACTGGAATAGGCTGCCCAGGGAGGTGGTGGAGTCACCATCCCTGAATGTGTTTAAGACTCATTTAGATGTGGTGTTAGGGGGTATGGTGTAGGGGAGAACATTGTAGAGTGGGGTTGATGGTTGGACCCGATGATCCCAAGGGTCTTTTCCAACCTAAATGATTCTATGATTCTATGATTCTATGCTCCAGAGGAAGCATAGCAAAATGTTATAGTCTGGACCCCTTTTACAATGCCTTATGAAACAAAGACGTGTCACTACACACTAGTTTTGGGTGTAATAATCAAATGCTCATACAGGAAGAGGGAGGGCAAGGTCTTGGCTGATACTTTCCCAAACAAATCTTCCTCAAGATGATTGTGCTAGCACAAAGGTAGAAGAAGTGCACAGCTTGGAGCAGAATGTGAGGACTTGCAGCTGAGTGATATGAAGTGAGCAGGGCCTTTTCCCTTTTGATAGAATCAACCCTTTTCCTCCTATCGCCCCCTGAGTCACTGCTCATACAGGAAAACCAGTCACACATAAGACAGAAACACAGAGGTTTCACACTGGGGTCCACAATACTGCATCTGGTTTTGCCTGGGTGATGCTTCCTCTGGAGTTAAACAGTCATCTTCAAAATGGTGTTTTGTAAGTCAAGTGCCAGGTGAAGTAAGGAAGTTTGTAAAGATAATAGGCCACTATAAGGTCAAGTGATTCTGGGAAAGTGACATAACATATTAGTATCTGAAACTTAGATGTGTTTCATACCAATAGCTTGTTACCTTTTTTTTTTGGTGTATATTCATAACGTTCATATTTGACAGTAAGTAGGCAGGCTCCATCCGCAGCTGAAATTAAAATTTAGGAGGATAATGGAAATACTTTTTGTGTAATTAACTTACTTATTCTTGGGGCTGAGCCGCACAAATGGTTTGTAATAAGATACAAAGATATTTTCTGTCTTTACTGATTCCCTACACATAGCTTGAACAGTGTAGATTATACAATCAATGTTATCTTGAGTATTTTACATGACATGTTTGACATTGCACATATTTGCCTGATAGACACTGATGGGTTTTACCCTTGGTACATCATTTAATTTTTGGACCTGAGTTTAGGGCTAGTTACTTAGTAACTGTCATTGTACTGCCTACAAAATTTCAAATCCTATTGTCTTTCCAGTGCTTTATTACAAAATAATAAATTATCAGTTAAAAGAACATTGATCAATAGAGTTAATTCTTCTGTTATTTTAAATATTAAAATAATTTTGATTTAAATTCTGAATACTTTTTAGATGCCAATCAGTACCACTTGGGAGATGAGGATGAAGCATGGATTTATGTTTTATTTTCTGAGATTGATGTTCTAGGTTTTCCATATAGTCTTGGTTGAACAGAAGTTAAAGCATATTTTTAAGGCATATTAATATGCCTTTTCTCCTAGTAGCATATTGTTCAAATGCCTCTTAAACACCGACAGACATTGGGAATTGACCACCCCTCTAGGAAACCTGTTCCAGTGTTTGACCACCCCCTCTCTAAAGAAATGTTTCCTAATATCCAGTCTGAACCTCCCTTGATGCAGCTTTGAACCATTCCCACACGTCCTGTCACTGGAAACCAGGGAAAGGGACCAGCACCTCTCGCTCCACTTCCCCTCCTCAGGAAGCTGTAGAGAGCAATGAGGTCACCCCTCAGCCTCCTTTTCTCCAAACTAGACAAGCCCAAAGTCCTAAGCCACTGGACATGACTTCCAGCCCTTTCACCACTGTGTTGCCCTCCTCTGGATGCATTCAAGTATCTTTTTTAAATTGTGGGGCCTGGAACTGCACACAGTATTCAAAGTGAGGCTGCACCAACACTGAATACAGTGGGATAATCACCTGTTCTGATCAGATGGTTACGCTGTGTTTGATGCACCTCAGGATGCAGTTTGCTCTCTTGGCTGCCAGGGCACACTGCTAACTCATACCGAACCTGCTGTCGACCAGCACCCCTAGATCCCTTTCTGCAGGGCTGCTCTCCAGCCACTCCTCTCCAAAACTATACTTGTGTCCAGCATTATTCCATGCCAGGTGCAGAATACAGCATTTGTCCTTGTGATGATTGCCCAATGCTCCAACCTATTCAGATCCCTCTACAAGTCTGAGGCAAATAAGCATTAAATATTTCCACCTTTTCTTCATCCCTACTGTCAGATGGCCACCTTCATCAAGTATTGGTCCAATGTTTTCCTTAGACCTCCTCTTGCTATTTACATGTTTAAAAAAACCTTTTTTGTTGTTTGACATAACACTGTCAAGTTCCAACTCCAGTTGAGCTTTGGCCTTTAATGGTTTCTCTCTACAGATGAGAAGAGCAGCTCTTGCAATCTTTCTGTGAAGCCTGACCTTGCTTTCAGAGATCATATAATTTCCTTTTTCTTTCTCTCATGACCTGTAAGCCCTCAGAAACAGATTCCCAGGGGACACTGCTAACTAGCTTCCTGAGTAGCTTAAAGTTTGCTCTCTTGAAATCCAGGGTAGCAACTCTGCTGATCTTTTTTCTCATTACACCAAAAATTTTAAACTCAACCATTTCATGATCACTGTGGCTAAGACAGTCACCTAACATCACATCTCCCATGAGTCCTTCTCTATCCACAAAAAAGAAGTCCAGGAGCTTATCTTTCCTAGTTGGCTAACTGGGTACTTGTGATGAGAAATTTTCTTCAACATACTACAGGAACTTCCCAGACTTGCTTGTCACAGTAGTCTGGTATTCCCAGTAGATGTCTGGGAAGTTGAAATCTCCCATAAGGTCAAGGGCCACCAATATAGATATTCCTAATTGCCTATAGAATAACTCATCAGTGCCATCATCCTGGCTGTGTGATCAATAGTAGACACCCACAACAAAATCTGCTTTGTTTTCCATCCCCCTAATCCTCACCCAGAGGCTCTCAACCACATCATCCCTAACTGTAAGGTCTGTAAAGTCAAACCTCTCCCTTATATATAGTGCAGCTCCTCCAACTCACCTGGCCTGCCTGCCCCTCCTGAACATCTTATAGACCTCCATCCCAGCACTCCAGTCATGGGACTCATTCCATTAAGTCTCACTAATACCAATGGTGTCATAGCTGTGGGAATGGACTAACAGACAAATGCTGGTCAGAGTTATGAGACTTAAATCAGAGTTACGATATTTGTCTTACATACCGAGTTGCCACTAGGGCATTTCTTGCTAAAGGATAATTCCCTCCCATCCTGCTCTTCCCTGGACACATAGGAGCTTGGAGAAGAGAAATTTAGGCTAGAAGAACAGAGCTAGCAATTTTGTGATAATAAGGGATTCCTCAAATGGACAAGTCTGCCTGTAACTAGCCCTGCTTTAATGTTGTGTGTCTCCAAGGAAACAGATTAAATCGTATGTGCCTGCATTACTTCTAGTGTTTGAGATAAGTGTCATGATAAAACCTTGGAATGAGGCACTGATCTTTTAATTCATTTAATAAAATGAATAGAACAGCTTGATGATGGGATGTGGACTGCCTGCTTTAAATTCAAAATGCTATTGACTTCTTATCAACTTAGAAAGACTTTTTTTCCTCCTCCAGAACAGGTCTTTTTCCGGATGAAACAGTGTGGTGAGCCAGCAGAGATCAGAAGTTTACTTATGACTGTATTCACTCCTGCTGTTTTCCAAGTGAGAATGAGTAGTAGAAAAGACTGAGCCATATGGAAAGACATTTATTACCAGCACATCAGATAATAGATGCCAGTCTGTTTAAGTGGTTATTATTTAATTATGTTAATTTAAATATTGTAATCTGGTGATGAAAATGTAGCCGGTCTACATGGTAATTTTATTTGAATGACTTTCTGTTAATACTTAGTCTTGAGCACTAAGATCTATATTAAAGTTAAGCTCATGCAACATTGAGAATATGAATCAAGTAGTTAACTTGTAATAAGTAAATTAATAGGAGTAGTACAATCCTTTATTTAAATAAATTGCTTCATCAACTATTTGTCTTTTCTATGTTATCTTTTTTCACATTATTAATCCTTCCCCTCTGAAAATCAGACGATCAGAATTTGATCTACATATACCAAAAATGTTTTTCACAAATGACATAAATATCACTATTGCTGATGAAGCTGAAGCCCTTTTTGTTTACAAGTCAAAAGTCCACTGCTAACAGGATCAAACTGATCAACAGGCAATCTGACTGGAGTCATTTTGCACCAGCGTTCAGAGTAAAACAAATTAGTATATACATATAAGCACATTTTGTGTTATATATTCTAGTACAAAAGAAACTCTCTTTTAGACAGAAACAATTGATCACAATTTTAGAAACAAATGACAGTTTTGACTCAGTAAAACTACCTAAATTACTGCAATGAAGTGTGTCTTAGTAATGGCATACACCAATGCAAAATCAACATCTACTCCCACTCCTTAGTTCAAAACTGAAGAAATAGTTCCTGTACATTTTTTTAAATTCACCTAGAAACATGTTTGTCAGCACAATCTACTGTACTTGCTTTGTGTGCAAACTTTCCAACAATACAGTGATTTACATGCTGTAATTTGACCTATATAAAAAATGACAGATGCAAAATATCCCAAGCAGCAGTTCTTAGAGAATACTAAATGTTCATTTTCTGCAAAGTTTACGGTATAAGAACTGGCAATGCAGGACACATATCCAAGGGGGACAAGAGGCAAACAGGGAGGTGGGGAGATTTCTGCTAGAAAGACGCAGAAAGATCATTACATTTTTGTTGGAAATTCATCAGATAATAGATGCCAGTCTCTAATAGAAGCATCACTCAAGAACAAGACAGGAGGGCAGGGAAAATACCCTGGGTTTTTATCTGTTATCTGCTCTACAAGTTCACTTTTCCTCTCTTGCAGAATTGCTATTTCTTTTTGTCCACCTAGCTATTTAATTTGAGGCATATGCCTTGATCTGTTCATTTGAATAGATGTTGAGAATGAGCACCCAAATTTTTATGTCAAGTCAATAGTCAATATTTAGATATGGTTAATAGTATGAGGAAAATAGTTTCAGATAAAGTAATTGCTTTATCTCAAGTGGACAGAGATACTTTTATGTATTTTTACTTTTATTGGTAAGAAATGAGCTAGAAGTAACTTTTTCTCCCGAAAGCAAGCACTTCCATCTTTTCATTCCTGTCAAATTTTAAAACTTTGTGATTGCAGGGTAAATCACATGAAGGAGCAGAAAAGCAAGAAGCAAAAAAAAGAGATCAATTTTCCTTCAGCAGGAAGAGACAGTTCCCCGAGTCCAGTCAGTAGTCTCATTATTGCTCTTCCACTACAGTGCAAGTATTAAGAACATGTGGCCAAGAGAGAGAGGAAGTGGGGCTGTCCATCCTGTTGCAGCCTGTACACAGACAAGACCAAACAGACTGTGAAACTGCGTCTTGGGAAAAAGGAATTCTGCTGTGTATTTTAGCAATAAAGTATGACAAATTATGTTCTCTCATCAAGACAGATGTCCCTAACTAAGTAGGAAAGATTTGAAGAAAACAGGTAAGGAGAAGGATGTGAAAAATGTTTCCCTTTAAAGGAAACAAGACAAAAATGTTTTTTTTTTTCTTTTTGGTTGTATTGTTTATAAGTATTACTGGACTAAACAGAGGTCCTCAAACAGAGTTTCCCAGGTACATTGTCGGATTTAACCAGATAAAAAAAAAGTTATCCCAAAAGGTAAACAAAATCCAGGCTAGCACATCATGGAAGTAAATGGCCCTCCACAGCACTTAGGGTACTTCTGGTTTTGTGCTTCAACTTGAGAATTTCCAGAAACCTAGTGATACAGTCTATGCTTTCAGCCTGAGGGAAGAACGAGCCCTTCTCTTGAGTCCTTCAGCCCTACAGATAATATGGAAGCTTTTTTTAATGCGATTAAGTCAGAACAGCAGGAAATTAATCACAAATGAGATATGTTACCAAAATCTGTGAAGAATAAGACTTCAGAAAAGAAGTAGATGTCTGTGGGGCCCTTTATGATCTAAAAATGGGCTATTTTTCTCTTAGAGATGATGGTCCAACTTCTTATCTCTAAGCTAGTGCTGTTGTGAGAAGATCTATATTTCTCAAGATAGGATGCAGCTGAAGAAGAAGATTTAGAAGACACAGGAATAAAACTGAGTTCAATTATTGACTGACTCTCCAGACAAATGTGAAAAAAAAATGACTGTGTAGAACAACATATTCTTGCATTTTGCAGGCTAAAAGTGGGTCTTGTAATAAAAGCTGCTTTGAAATTCAGGGCGCAAATAGTCAGAATCTCTATTACAGGAAAAAGTATTTCATATTATCTAGAGAAACTGGGACTCTGTTGTTTCACTGAATATACACTCTCTTCTTTAACATATTTAGATAGTTCTACAGGAGCATGTCCTTGTACACATTCTGGACTAAGTTTTCATCTTTTTTGCTGCAGGCATGTATGTTTCAGATATATATAAATGAGAAAAACCTGGAATCATATTCTGGGAACGAAACTAATAGAATACAGAATGTCAATATTCTTGGTCAGCTCATAGCCTAGAAAAATAATTTAAAATTATCTCTAAGACAAATGACATTGTTATTTAGGACAAAAGAATTCTTATTTTGTTTCATTTTTTAAATTGTTTTTTTCGTATTGAAATCTACTATATTTAAAGTTATCCTACTTTCAACAATTTTTTAACATCATCTGCCTAATTCAAATTCCTGAGATTATACTTAGTACACAAGTAATTTATTTGCCTTATCAGGGCTACTACAGATCTTGTAGTAGCTAAGTTTACAGCTTAGCTTTAATAATCAAGAAATAGGTAAACAAAGAATGTACTTTTCATATGGTAATACAATTGGCGTGTGTAATTTTGTGGCCAATTATGCTATTTCGTGGGATTACATATTTGGCAGAAAACCCAGATGTCAAAGCCAAAAACTGTCAGTGTCTGTAATTGCTTTTCTGTGATATCACTGAAGTTAGAATTCATACTTATTGTTTCTGTCAGTTTCTTGATTGACATAACATGCAGGAGCGTTGCCTGGGTATTTAGACTCAGGTTGAAGAAGATCTGTCCCGAAGTTTGGACAAAAAATAGACAAATTTAAAATCTTGTCATTCCTCATTGCAGCTGCAACTGATTATAGTTTAAGTACACTTATACAAATAGTGGACAGATGTTTTATGCTTTTAGAAATTCAGTACTATTTTTGAGACTCTAGAGAAAACAATCTAACCACATGTTGCAGTATACTGTACGCTTAGACTTTGCAGGAGCAGAGGTTTAAATATTTAATTTTTTTTTTATGTATAATCACAGAATGGTTTGTGTTGGAAGGGACCTTAAAAATCACCTAGTTCCAACCCCCTTGCCATGGTCAGGGACACCTTCCACTAGACCAGGCTGCTCAAAGCCCCTTCCAGCCTGGCCTTGAACACTTCCTTGGAAGGGGCATCCACAACTTCTCCGAGCAACCTGTTCCAGTGTGTCACCACCATCACAGTAAAAAATTTCTTCCTAATACCTAATCTTAATCTACCTTCTTTCAGTTTAAAACCATTATCCCTCATTTTATGACTATAATCCCTGAAAAAGTCCCTCTCCATCTTCCCTGTAGGCCCCCTTTAAGTACTGGAAGGCTGCTATAAGGTCTCCTCTCCTCTCCTGAACAGCCCCACCTCTCTCAGCCTGTCCTCATAGCATAGGTGCTCCAGACCTCTGATCATCTTTGTGGCCCTCCCCTGCACAGCTCCAACAGGCCCACGTCCTTCTTATGTTGGGTACCCAGAGCTGGACACAGTATTCCAGGTGAGGTCTCACAAGAACAGAGTAGAAGGGCAGAATCACCTCCCTCGACCTGCTGGCCACACTTCTTTTGATGNATGCAGCCCAGGATGCAGTTGGCTTTCTGGGCTGTGAGCACACTTTGCTGGCTCATGTTGAGCTTCTCATCAACCAACACCCCCGAGTCCTTCTCCTCAGGGTTGCTCTCAAGCCATTGTCCACCAAGACTGTATTTGTGCTTGGGATTGTCCTGACCCAGCTGCAGGACCTTGGACTTGACCTTATTGAACTTCATGAGGTTTGTACAGGCCCTCCTCTCGAGCCTGTCCAGGTCCCTGGATGTCATCTCTTCCCTCCTGCGTGTCGACCGGTAACCAGGTCTCCCGTTTCCTTCCAGGGAGGGCCCACATGTTCCTTAATCTTCCTTTTATCACTGACGTACCTGGAATAGTCTTTCTTGTTGCTCTTGATTTCACTGGCCAGGGTTGTTCAGTTATGAAGGTATACCAAGATACTACCAGTAGAAACATCTTGTATTCTCTCATATAATTAGTCCTAAATGTTGGTAGGTATTTTGAATTAGTCCACACATACATATATATATATACAAATATACCTTTCTCCTAGATATTATATATGCCTTTATGAGGTCATAATTTTATGAGGAAAAAATGCTTCAAAACTTCTTCAAAATATATTTTAGTTCACTACACACATTAGTTGTTTCTTAATCATCAATTCACAACAGATATGTCTTTTAAATAATCTGGTTTATATAGTTTATACTTCATTTTAAAATAAATATTTCAGATAAAATAAACTGTATTTCTTAACTCAAAATAATTTGTGTGTTGTAATTCACAGATGGTGTCTTATTACAGCTAAATAGCAAGATTAGCACTGAATGTACCAAGGGACAAGTATTTCAAAATATCAAAGTCTCTAGTGGTAGAGTACAAGAAAGAAATTAGACACTTCTGGAAAAACAGGTCTAAGTTTTAAAACTATAGTCCAAGGATCTAAATATACGATAAATATATCGTATTATGCCATAATCTGAATGAAATTGATATGTTGCTATTAAGTTAACATAAAATATAAAGGTAAAAAATTAAAATTTATGAGCAACAAGAATTATATTGATATGTTTTCTGTATTAGAAATAATTAAAAATAGTTGTTCTGGTTTTGCAGTAGAAACTCAATAATTAAATTTCCCAGGATATGGAAATTTTTGTTACAGCTATTTATCTTTAAACATGAGAACTACTGCAAATGTATAGTGTCTTTTCCAGTTAATGATGAAGTTACTTGAATTACAAGTAGGGACTTTTTGTTACTGACATGTAGGTGAATGTACTTGTAATTGAATAGGTTTGTGTGAGAATGACACAATTGTCTCCCCTGACTGGATGGAATGTATAATTTTCTTACTTATATGATGACTTTGGTCAGAACATTATGCTGTGGGAAATAAAATATTTTCAGAGAAGCTGAGTGATAGAATTGCAAAATTTGTAATAAGCTTTGACAGTAAGAAATAGTGAACTTTCTTGTTTGCCTAAGTTAAAAAAAGATGAAATATTGAGTTTTGATATTTCTGATACAATTGTTCTTCACACAGTTGATTGCACAGTTAATTTTTAGACCTTTAAATTTTACTAAAATTCTTGGTTTATGCTTGTAAATGTAGATAGCCCTTACTAACCATTAGACTAACAGAAATCTTTCATAAAAATGCAGGGAGGATGTATTTACATCTGTCATGGGATGAAAGGAAAAGCTGTTTCTTGGAAAGCTGAAAACTGTCATATTGAATGTTAAGACAAATTTCTAGAGACTGAATGAGTGCAGTTCCAGAGCAAAGAGGGAGAGCAAGAAATGCATATTAATAATGACCTCTGCTGCCATTGTTCTCAAGCCAGAGCTTCCTTGGGGCTGCTAGTTTCATTCTTAAATAATTATGAAATTGATAGTAAAAAGAACACTGAGGTATTTGGGTTCACAACATAAAATGCAGTGTAATGAAATGAATTCTGCAAAAAGAAATCACATCTCATTAATTTACAATAATTCTTTGGGCATGTAAAACTTATGGGTAAAGAATATTCCCAAGAATAAGGGAATATTCACTGAAAGTGAAAGATAGAAAATTCCTACCTGATGAAACAGTTCTTTTACATGATGCCCAACTAAGCTGTGGATCTCCTTATAACTGAATGCTGACAAAGCAAAAAACTCAAAATGACTTAAAAATGGGATTTGGACTTTTTAAAATGCTTTCTGGTCATAACATTTGGAATGTATTCTGACACCTCCTACATAGAGGTTTGAGTAAGTCCATATCTGTTAAAGACTGAGAGGAAAAATAATGTGGGTATAACAGTAAATACAATAGTGCAAAATTCTTAAAATGTTTGTTGCAAATTTCTGGAGTGTGTACAGAGATAGGATAGCTATCTCAATGGCTCTAATCCTTGATATTTTATGGTAATTTGTAATATCTCTCAATGTAATAGTAATTAAATCTGGAAGAGAGTTATAGGCAAGAATGGGCAGATAATTTATGAAAAAGGATGTAATCCTGAGGCTAATCATAATTGTAATCAGCGTGTAGGGAGTGATGTTAACCATGATTGATGCTTGGACAGCTGAGAGGATCAAATTCATTGACAGCAGATGTCTCCACAATTTGGAAGCACTAGAAAGGAAACAAGGTCTTTAAGTTCAAGTACTGAAGTTCTTAACAACCAAATGTTGTCTTGGTTTGGATTCAGGTTTGTCCAGCTAATACTACAGATTTTTACTTCAGCAACGTATGGAGTGCAACCAGGATTGTTTTCTTGCTTACTTAACCTTGAAGAAAAACAGAGCTCAGAATTATCTATATGATACTGGCATTTTAGCTCCAGTTTTCTCATTAACCCACTAAATTTGATAAGATTATAATATGGAATAGTCTAGACATGCAACTTCACCCTAATGGAAGTCTTGTGAGCTTTGGATGTAGAGGGTAGGTGTTCAAAACTGATTTTGAGGTTTGGTCTAGCTTAGATTCTCAGAATTCAATTGGATTATTTTCTATTTATACATTCAACTCTGACTATATATTATGGATTTTTAACGTGAATGCAAATTCACATATTACAGTAAAAGATGTACTTTTACCAGGGGAGCTTTATTCTGCATTGTTCCTTAGTCCAAAAAGACCAAAAGATTCAGGCTGGAGGGATACAGCAGGTACTGCGTAAGTATATGTGTATAATTTGCAATTCAGAGGTTTGCATTTTTTGGCTTTTTAAGAAAACAGGAGATGGATTGCAGGAAATATTTATGTACTCATCATCAGTGAAAATCAGCTAGACCTGGCTTTCTGTTGCTTGTCAAAGACAGGATCTATCACTTTTACGGGGCAGTGATGGGTGGTTTCCTGCAAGGGAAGTTAAGCCCACAGGGTGATGGCAGGGCCGGCAGAGCAGAGACATCACCAACAAGGGCACAGTCCACAGTGACTGAACAAGGTGAACAGAGCAGTTTAGGTGACGGTAACAAAGGTCAGTCAAGATCCTGTGTTTGCCAGACAAGACTGTGTTGATGAGGAATTCTGAAGGCCAAACCAGGAAGTCAACAAGGCAAGGCCAGGATCAGCAAAGTGCAAAACCAGGCACAGGCATACCTGTGCTGTTGCTCCAGCAAGGACCAAGGCAAAGCACCTGAGCTTCTCTTCAGCTCCTAAGCCAAAGGAGAGGCCTTTTGAAGCCCTAATGAGGCTTCTCACAGCTTTTTTGCACAACCAGTTCTCTTCACAGCAACTGGATCCAAGATTACACAGCTGGACTACATCAGAGCTGACCTTGAGTGTGGGCAGTGAAACCCCTGCAGCAGGGCTACAAAATTTGTGGGTACGTTCATTGTACTGGTTTTCTTTTTTTCTGTCCTGAGCTTAAGTTGTGACATTTTCTTTTGGTTCACTTTTAAAGAAGGTAATGTTGTGTGTAAAGTTTCCCTTCTGGAGGTATTGTAGAACTTGTTCTGTGTTAATTGGGTGGTGGCTAACCTTTTCTCTGTTAAGAACTATAGTTTAAATTACTAGAATTATTTGCTTGTATATCTGTCTGAATTCAACTCTTAGCATGCTGGAGTGCAGATACTGATGGGAAAGTGAACACTGAATTTGTTATGTTTTCACATGAAAAATATTAATAGTAATGGAGAAGGGTGGCTACTTAAAGTCATTTAATGTTTTAGGCTTTCAGGTGGTCAGTTAGAGGCTTATCCAGAACAGACTTCTACTGAGTCTGTTAACTTGTTTTCATTAAACATTAAAAACTATAAAATATCCTCATCCTTTCTAATTGTTTCTTCTAGTAACCTTGAACCAAGTAGTCAGTAATCAGTAACACTCCAGTTCATTATAATAAATGGCTGTCAGGTATTAGTGTGACTGTTTCCTGAGCCTAACATCC
The DNA here is from genome assembly GCA_013396915.1 of Stercorarius parasiticus. Classification (NCBI taxonomy): domain Eukaryota; kingdom Metazoa; phylum Chordata; class Aves; order Charadriiformes; family Stercorariidae; genus Stercorarius; species Stercorarius parasiticus. Next base: position 12,878 of record VWZL01000683.1, read on the forward strand.
CTCTTTTTCAGGCCACAGATTTCAGTTACTAAGCTTCAGATCCATGCCCTTAGTCACATCCATCTGTTGCTTTGTGCTAATCTATCATTGCCCTAAAGATTTTTGTATTTGAGAGATCAGTTATTAACAATGACTAGATTTATGGTTTGGGTGTTTGGGGTTTTTTTGTTTGCCTGTCATTTTATTGTCATTTGCTGATGCTTTTATGAATAAGAAAATACGCTCTGTTGGAAATTTTTTATCTTTAAGCTCCTCTAGAACTGCTGTGTCTTACTATCTATAGTAATCACTTTTTTGGATGGAATGCCAGGTAGGATATCTGAAGCATTTGGTGGATCTGTTCCAGTCTGTCATGTGGTTCTGGCCTGTATTAGAGAACTGAACCTACCAAAATTTGTCATTTATCATCTGTTTCAAATTTGAAATGGGACAGTCATGGACTTACAGAGAGCTTAAAGACAACATGATTGTTGTAACAGTAAGTAATTCAACAATGCTAGTGAGCTATAGGCTGGAGTGTTTGTGTTCATTCAGTTCAGATTTTTAGGCAGGTGGATTTACAGAGTGAATTCTGCAGATAACTGAGTAGTGAAAGGAGTCAAGAGCTTTGCCAAACTGCTGGCAGCAGGCAAGCAGAGTATAAAAAGAGTAATCTCTGCAGAAGATTAAGTTGTAAGTACACATTTGATATGTCATGAGTGTTATTTTGGAGAAGTAAGGCTAATATAAACTAGAGGTATTAGAAAACTTTGGGTCAAGTGTGTTCTTGGGTGCCCAGAATGGCTTGTTGGCTCCCAACCTCATTGAAGCACTTCACACTAATTTATTTTATCGCATTTCTTGTTTGTTTTTTTTTTCCCCAGTTGTTTCCTGAATTCTATTTTCTCATTAACAGTTTGTAATGCACCTTGATGTGTGGCATATTCTTTCTCACATTGTTTTCTGCCAATATTTGTGTTTCTATTGTGTCTGACTGTTAAGTCAGTGATTTTTAATTCTCAGCTTGATGCTCCAGCTGGCAAATGTGTTGAAATGGTTTGTTTGGATTTCAAGGTTTCCATTTTCAGCTCTTGTTTACATTACCATGTATTCACAGCTTCCTCCCACTTCAGCTGCCAAAATTTCAGTGCATATCCTGGAAATACTGCAGCCTGGTAGCTCAAAACATGTCTTCCTGGGTCTTCTTGATCCCTAGCCAATATCCAAGAACTCTGATCACTTATGGCTTCCGTTAGCTCAATTAGTCCATAATCTTTTTTACTAGTCTTGGCTGCTTCTATATTTTTCCTCTCTCATCTGGCCCACCACCTAAGAGTAGCGATGTGGAAGAAGAAATGAAACTCTACCATGGAACAGCTCAAAAATAACTGCAGACTTTGGAAATAAAACAATTTTAAAGCTTCACTAAATGGTCATATATTTAGATTACTTTTTTTTAAACAAATGCAGAATGAAACTCTTTCAGCTACTGACGTTTCTCTTCAAAAATCCTTTGTTGATGTTACTGACCCTAATCCTTACTTTATAAAATAGGAAATCACCCTTTGCTCACTATGTTGCCACTTTCCTTATACTTTGTGTAGTTTTAGGGCAGTGCTTATGGTCTGAAGTCTTAACTGGGAAGGACACAGTATTGCTTTTGTCTATAATCTCCACGCCTGTCTATAAAACACTCCATATAAGGTTCTAGTGTAGTTTTTGTGATTGATTTATCATATTTCTTCTAATTATTTTTTTTTAAGTAGATACTAAAATCTTGGGTCTTAAATCATCAAGTAGTGCATCTCCCTTCTTAAATTGCACTAAAGCAATATGTTAGCTAATTGTTTAGAATTATCCTATTGCTTTAGCTCTCAAATGATTTTTTCATAATTTTGATTTCATTTACTTTATACCGTAAAATCTAAATATTGCATGAAGAAGGGAGTAAAGGAAAAAGGTTGGGACTAGAAACGTTAGACATGAATCATCAGATGTTTATGCAACTAGTTATTAAAAAAAGTGCTACATAAAAAAAAAGTCTTTATTCTTCATGTAATTGATACTGAAGAGAAAAGAAATTAACTACTTTTACATTTTTAAGGAGAAATACTGATTGAATAAGTTGAATGCTATCATAAAGGGTAGTCAAGCTCAAGCATGTTACCTACCCAAATTCACTGCATTGAATCAATGTGCTGATAGTTCTAGCAGACAAACTGAGGAATTTTCAGGTTACTTTTAGCTATGCAATAAAAGCATGAACTATCTGGTAGAGAAAACTTGAAATGCAATCAACATAATTTTAGGTATTGATGCTAAATCTTAACTAAGGGCAAGGAAGGATGGTAAAAAATTTGAGTGAATAAATGAATGGTTCAGTTAATTCTGGTAATCTTTGATCCATGCCATGGTGTTTGGATTTAATGTGGCTAAGATCTAGACAGATGAAGAAGAGAAGAGACAGGTGAGAAGTCAGAGAAGAAGGAACTGAAGAAGTAGATGAGAGAAGTTACTGTAAGCAAAAAATCTTTCTAAAATATATTGAATCATAATTTTCTAAAGACAAATGGCTGGTCTTTAAATGGAAAGAGTTTATGGTTTTGATATCTGTGAAGCAGGTCAAGAGGAAATCAGTCTAGTGAGTGCTTTGTAATATACAGATAATTTGGAAAGATTGCAAACCTGTGAAAAAAAGCCTTATTCAAATGGAATACAATGTCTTCTTGGGTTCTGCTACCCTTAAACAATTTGAAGTTCAGTTTATGGTGTGTTAATACAGATTTAAAACACAATTTATTTTTTATATCATCTTAGAACCTGAAGTGGTAGGACTTGTCAGGTGAAGCTGATTTCATTGTGAAGATCTTAACCAAGATTTACAAAATACTTTGCTGATGACTAGATAAATTAGAAAAGGGAATGATATGGTTAAAAAAACTAGTGCACAACACAATGTACAGAGGGTCTACTTGGAGAGAAAGGATTTCCTCATGGTGAAGAAAGAATGAGACCTCCATTCCAAACTACATGAGATCGGACCACTATGGTTGATAGAGTTAATTATACTAATGCAGTTACAAAATATGACTTCTTTGTGTGTGTGTAGACTAATTTGTTCATGTTATGTGAATTTTAATTTGGGATGCTAAACTACAGTTGTTCATGGAATTTTGGAGTCTTTTGCTTTCTGACGATGCTTACTTTAAGCACATCAATAAAATGGAGACCTGTGCTTATGATTTTTGCACGTCAGTTTTCGAAAGAAGCACATGTGATCAGCATACCTATACCAAGGAAGACTGATATAACAAAAAAAAAATGCTTTTCACATGGACTAGCATTCAAAGGCAGAAAATTACTTTATCCTGTAATACTTCAGACGTTAAGGTAGAATGGCTGGCATGATGAATAGTATGCATGTAAGCATTGCACACTGTACTTTGTTAAGTGTTGTAAACAGTCTATTAATCTCTTTTATTAAATGCAGAGGTATCAGAAACTTAAAACTGGGCTGCCGCAGGCTTATCAGCTATCTGGTGTCTCAGGTTATTTTTAGTGCTGTGGTGGGTTAACCCTGGCCAGCAACTAAGCCCCAACCGAGCTGCTCGCTCATCTCCCCCCAACAAGATGGGAAATAGAATTGGAAGGGCAAAAGCAAGAAAACTTGTGGGTTAGGATAAAGACAATTTAATGAGTGAAGCAAAGCAGCATGTGCAAGCAAAGCAAAATAAGGAGTTCATTCACTATTTCCCATCTGCAGGTAGATATTTAGCCATTTCCAGGGAAGCAGGGCTTCATCATGCATATCAGTTACCTGGAAAGACAAACAGAAAAACCATGAGCTTTCCCCCTTCCTCCTTCTCTCCCTGGATCATGACATTGCTGATCATGACGTTATATGGTATGGAATATCCTCTTGTCCTGTTTATGTCTCCTCCCAGCTTCTTGCACACCCTCAACCCACTTGCTGGGAGAGGCAGAGTGGTGAAAAGAAGACCTTAAGGCAATCTTTATGCTCTTAAGCAATTACTAAAACACTGGTGTGTTATCAACACTGGTTTAGTCACAACTTCAAACCACAGTACCATACAGGCTGCTATGAAAAAAATTAACTCCATCCTGTCCAGAACAGTACAATTTCCAGCCCTTATTCCATACAATTTATGTCATGCTCAGGTGATACACTATCCAGTAGTCCTTATTAACCACCACCTTCCCAGTACCATCCTTTGACATATACATAGGTATTATTCCTTTAGTCTATATGCCACCCTTGTAATTGTATATTATAGCCTGCAATTGTATATTATATACAAGTATAGAACACTTATGTTCATAGGATTACACTCATTCCTGTTTGACACCAGTTCCATATTCCACGTTATGCAGAATAATTGCACCTTCAATTTATATAATCTAGGATTGTAATGACCTTCTTTTAAGCAATACTTGTCTTCCCTTGTACTATCTACAATTCTCCTCATTTTGTGACTGTCTTCCTTGGTCCTCTCCTTTTCTGGCCAGTTTCTTTCACTAATACTTACTACTTGATCTCCTCTAAACTGTAAACTTATCTACTTTATCCACTCTAGGACTGAAAACTGTGAGGAGAAATGAGATGTGAATGAATATCAGGTGCCTGGGTACAGCAGCTGCACTGTATCAAGTTCTAAGCTTGAACACAAGCTACTTGTGCTCAAGATCAGCCCTGATACATTTCAGCTTGGCAAGCTTACATCAGTCTTCTCTAAAAACAACAAATTATGAAAAACAGCCTTCCTGGGGCCTCTCTTCCTTGACTCAGGGCCTGCACTGAAGCTTGGGCCCTGGATCTTGGTCCTGGCTTGGGACCTGGCTTGGACTGCAGGTATGTCTGTGCCAGGCCTTGCACTTTGATGATCCTGACCTTGCCTTGCTGACTTGTCTTCTTGATTTGACCTTGGACCTGCTCAGCTATTCCTGTTTGAATGCTGTGGGACTGCACATTTTGCTAGTGAGGTTAATGCCTTTTTTTGTGTTGCTTTCACAAGTTTGATCTTGGCTCCTGGCTTGTCTACCCTGCAGGAGCAAACCACTCTCTTGCCACTTCCCGAAAATAAGGACCATGAGCCATGTTTCCAGGATGCATTACAGCAGTAAAGGCATATGGAATATCACTTCAAACTTCCTCAAACAAAAATTTTGTTCGTCTTTTCTGATATATAGATAGGATTTATTTTCTTTTTTTTTTCCCAAAACAGTAATATAATTTCCCACTGAAATGATTCCATTTTTAAGAAGTTGAAATTCCAGACCTGTGGTAGGTCTAGCAACCCTGTTTTAAAATCAGCTTTCATCCCAAGACACTTATCAAGTTCCAGTATGATCACCTGATTCTTCTACTTCATTCTGACATCCTCCATTTGCTTTTCCTCTTTCTCTGCATGACAAATTATTTCAGGACCCTGTATCTTCCCATAAATATGTAGAGCTCTCACCAGGTTTAGGCCTCTGATAATAAAACAACTTGTTACTGTGAAGGAAAACAAAACTCACCTAAATTATGTGCCTTGTAAATCAAAAGTGAAGGGCTACTACGAGAATTTTCTTCTTCCTAATCACAGCTAGTTGAGTTCATACCATGAAGTATGAGAATTCTTTGTCCTCATGTTATTTAATATTAAAAAACCTTACATCAGATGTTCATCACACAATAAAAAGATTTATAAACTTACATTAAGTACAACTTTATTCATATATAATGAAAATATCATAGAGATAAGGATGAATTCGGAGATTATTTTTTTTTCCCCATCTTCTGATAAAGCAGTCTTACATAGTTTGTCATCACAGAAGAGGAATGACAGGGAGCCAGTGGCAAAGGTGCAAATTTTCTTAGGGAATACAGTAGCTCGGCCATAGAAAATAGGTTAAACCAGACAAGGACAACTGCTGTTGTGTTGTGATTGAACTTCTTATATATGATAAAACACATTAAAGTTTTATTCAACTTCAGTGAAATTCTAATAGTAAGTTTGTTTGAAACAATGGGAGGGCAAACTGGTGGAGAGAGATGCAATTTATAACAACCTATGAAGCCTAAAATGGATTTGGTGCATTTAAATCTGGATAGGACTTGAGCTTGGACTTCAGACATGCAATGGGAAACTGAAATAATCTGGCTTGCAAAGCTTGTATAACGTGCAATGGTTTGAGAGGACACAGTTAAACCATAAATATCTATTATTTATTGATATACTTGCAACTGTTTACAGGATAAATGCCAGGAGTGAGAAGGTGTCAGAGGCAATTGGAATAGATTAGGAAAAATTATAGAGCTTTTTATATCTTTTTGAGGGGGAGGAGTAAGAAAAATTTTCACTAGTTATGTGTTCGAAGGCTAGTTATGAAAGCAGAACAGAGAAAACTGAGATGGTAAAGCACAGCTAAAAGAAATGGAAAGGCTGAGTATTCATCTAGAAATTATATTTTCATAAGAAATATAAACAGCTTTTAAAAAAGCATGTGCAAAATTTTAAAGTTAATATTTTAACATAAATAAATGTCTTAATGAAGATCAGGTTCAACAGTGTGAGATGTGGAGTTATTTACATATCCGTAGACCACATTCTTCTGTCACCGCCTGTCACATATGAAGTTTGAGTTTATTTCTTTAAAAAGAATTACTGTGGGTTTTTTTCCCCCTATTTCAGGTGTAGACATTCCAGATACTGGTAGGTTATGTGTTTTCCTATTTTAATCCGTAAGTATGGTTGCTTTATTCTTCAAGTTAGAGTCTAATATTGTGAACTCAGCTCACAGGCTATTTAATAAACTTCGCTAATCACTTCTCTGGAGCAATGCCTCTGAGGTGAGCTGATGTAATTTATGTCTATATTTTTTTTGTTTCTTTTGTCCAAACATGTTACCATATATTATATGTTAGAAAACAGGACTCACAGATAATCCTTGGAAGACTCCAAGATTCCAAGGAAGATTCCTACTATTAAATGCTGGATTTGTAGTTAAAACCAAAAATATTACCCTATGATTGTGCAATGCATACATACCAGTTTCCAATTATTATAATTCTTTTTCTTTAAGATGTACAACTTTATCCTTCTTAGGGATTAGTGACCTCATCCCAATTCCAGTAGCTGGTGAATAGCTGGTGAAAATGTACATTTCTGGTAGCAAGGAAAGCAAAGTTTATTTGAAATAGTAAAGGACTGATTTATTGATGCATAACAGTGTGGCAACAGGATAAGCCTGTGTTAGGTTTTGAATTACTGAGCACATTTTCATCCTAAGTATATGTACACTTGCCCGAGGGCAATGTCTTATGATGCATTACTGATAGTTCCTGTATCTGAGAAAGTACCTGACACCTCATGGAAGAACTGTTGATTAGAAGTTGTCAGTTCTCCAGGCTGAATTATCTGCCTTCATTGACTTCTGATCAAGGGGTCAACAACTTGAAACTTTTTTTTATTTCTCGTCTTGTTTGCTTTGAGCTTATTGTTGTTTATTTTGTTGTCCACTCAAGAGCCAGAGAGTCTTAGACTACTCACATGGTGGAGGGGCTTTACACAAGGTTAGAAATTGTCATGTATACAAACACTATTATCATTACAGGTAAAAGTAGTGGTAGTACAAAAAAGGGACTCAGAAGAGGGAATTTGACAACTCTGCAACACTTTCAAACCTCTTCTTAAGCCTGCCTTCAATTGGAGTTTCTCCAGCTAAAGAAAAATCCTTCCTTTAAACTGTGGTTTTTGTTTGTCTACCGTATTATCTCCAAATAACCTTAATTAGCCTGCATTCTTTCTGGGTTACTTTAGGCATCTAACCAAAGTGCATTATTTGAGAACATACTTAACTAAAGTTCCCCTTGCTCTCAGTAGAGACAGGCACCTTAATCATCCTTTCTTTACCAATTGTAAAGAAAATTGAGAGTAACTCCTGAATTAGAGAACTCCAAGTGCTGACTGAGATAGCAGGGACTAATTTGGATCCCAGAGTGCCAATGGTTTAGGTGGAGGCCTGGGAGAGTATGATTATGTTTGTCTTAGCAAACAGAAAAGTACAATAGGAGCAGATCTGTAGAGTGAAACAGTTGAGTATGCCTGAATTCACTGAGGGGATTTTATTTTGGAGTCTTGCCTGGTCCCCTACTAAGACACCCATTAGCTGTTGGAGTACTTCTGGAGAAGTTACCTTGTGCTGAAGGGAATTGAATTTGCTTGTTCGGAGTGAACTTCTACATTACTGACTGCTGCAGTGCAAATACAGATAGACTGAAGCTCCCTTTATTGTGATTTTTTTACATTTATAGGACTGTACTTCACATCGTGTCTGTTGAAATCAAGTTCACAGCAGTTGCCTGTCTTAGGTACATGCAGAGAGCGCTAACTGGAGGACAGAGCTAACAAGTCCATATTACTTTACTCTATGCGATGCTTTTGCATAACTTAAGTTTCACTTCCACCAGGAAGAAAACTGCTTTGAACACATCAGAGGTGCATTCTAAGGAACATTGTAAAGCATTAAAATGCAAGGAAAACTTCTAGTTAATAAAAAACAAAACAAAACAAAACACCAAACATAAAAACAAAACCCTCCCTAAAAAAAACCAAAGAAAACCTCCAAAACCAATCAACCAAAAAAAACCCCCACAAATCAAAACCAAAACAAATGACCACCAAAACCCAACATCCTGCACACTAAATTTTTAGTGTAGTTCTATCCAGAGAAGGCTATATCATGCAAACCTAAGTGCGGGAATGATCAAGAGATCCAATTCGAAAATTTAGCAACGATTCAAGTTTAAGGAGTAAAGTACATAGCTTTAAATGAGCAAGAAATTCTGTCAGAAGGATTCCAGGACAGCTTTTTAGAAACAAGTAGCAAACAGAAGGAGAAGTGTGTCAGAAAAAACGCTGAAACTGAAAGAGAAACTTGAGATGGAAGTTTCTCAACTTCCATCTTTTTGTGCTTTAAGCATGTTGTAGCATGAAACATCAGCAAGCTTTGAGTTTATAATTGGGCCAATGCTTCTCCAGTATTGTGAAGTTTTTGATCACATGAAGGCATACTGACAAGACTATACTACTATACTTTATAAAGCATAGCTCAGATAAAAAAACCGGAACAAATATTCTCCTTCAAATCATCTATAGTGTATCAAGTCAAGCCTATTGGGTCTTACGTTTATTGTACAAATACATGTCCATGTTGTCAGTACATTTTTGGAGCTGTAAAACAGGTTAATACAATTCAGTTTAAAAAAATAAACTGTCAGGAAAATATTTTGAGTTGGAGTCAGCAGCTTGTGATAGCTGCTAGTAATTAGGCTTTTTTGCCTGAACCACCTTCTTATTTGACTTTGCAAATTTTCATTCAAACACCAACTGTTACAAAGCATATCGACTGCCATAGTAATCCTATATGCTGGATGATAGCTGGCAGTATCTGTGCAGGATTCAGACAATGATGAGACTAGATGTTTTAAACTGTACATCTAGTTTAATAGGTATCCCTGAAATTTTAAAGGACAATAGTAGTAGATTTGCTGCCTTTAATGCTTCCAGTCCTGAGGCTTTTGACTTAAAAACTGGATTTTCATACAAAATTCAGGCCTTAATAAAGAATTCTTAGTGTTATGGATAAATGTATATTATCATCAATTGAACGTCATTACAATATTCAGCTTTATTTGTTTGAATAGTGACACTTCATTATTATAAATCCCACTTTTTGTATTGTAATACAGATGGTTTTAGACAAGCTACAAATCAATTTAAGCAGTTTAAATCTATGAAATTACTGGTCTTTGCAGTAATTTTGTGCAAAACTGTTCTAATCAACTAGTTTTATAAACTTACTACACACTTTTCACAACGTACGCTTTCTATGATATGCTAAGAAAATGTTACTTCAATGGAGTCTACGTTGATGATAGTAATCTAAGAATAAACTATTATTTTGTCTCAAGAAACTTCTACACTTGTTGAAATTGAGTTTGAGGGCATCTTTTCCTAAACCCAACAGGTCTCTTTACTGTTTAATTTAAATCCAACATTATTTTTTATTATTTCTTCGGTTAACTGAATGCACTTTAGTCCTGTAATGAGCCTGAAAATTGTAAAATTCTTGTCCATCTAAAAGGCACTTAACACTTTGAGGATGAATGTTCAGTTATTTGGGTGTTGGTTTGTTTGGGGTGTTTTGTTTTGGCTTTTTTTTTGGTTTTGTTTGTTTGGGTTTTTTTTCCCCAGAGATCACTGGCTTCTAAAACTAAAAAAGATGTCTTGCAATTTAAAAAAGAAGATCAAGATGACTCCATGGAGAGGTAACAATTTCATTTTCTTCAAGCACAAACATCAGTGCCAGTCTGTATATGCCATCCGGCATATACAGAGCAGCAATAAGTTGCCTGGTGAAGCACATTGACCACAAAGAAATAATTTTTGAGAAAGAAGTGCACCCGGAGGTTCATCATGTCCTTGGCCAGAGAAGATCAACTGTACAATTACCTTTATGTTAGATATTTCCGTGTTAGCTCCAGAAGAGGTGGTTTATTTTTTAAACACAAGGCAGTGCCATGCAGTCTTGTTAGATTGGCTCTTAGAAAAAATATCCAGCAGCAATATCCCAAAATCTTAGCTGTAGTTATGCATATTTTGGTCTGAGCTGATTTTCAGTTTAACACTTGGCTCATAGCACAATAAATTCATATCTGCCTGCACAGATTAAGCATTGTATTTTGTCAGACATGGCGATTCAAGGGACAAACACCAGTATTGACACAGAAAATGTAATTAATAACAATTTAATGTTACGTTAATACAATCTTGTTGGTAGAAATAAGAATTTTAAATATGAGAATGTTTAAATATTAGAATGTTCCCCAGCACAACTTTGGGCCAGGACAGCTAGTGTTCTTCCAAGCAGAGTGTGGGAACCAGGCACAGGGAAGGCATCCTTCCATGCCAATAGTTTTCATGTAGACACTGTCATGCATGCTAAAGCACTTTAAGAGTGTGGCCACAGTCAGCCTGGGCCACCGATGTTTGAGACTAGAGAACAGGAAGTGTTAAGTTTAAAAAAAACTGTATATGTCCAGAGCTTTCCTGTGAGAACATCTATGGAGCAGGAGGTGAGACAGTGAAAAAATAAGGTAAAGCAAGCACCTCTCTCCCCTCATGTCCATTGCTGGCTCTGCATCGAGTTTGCTCTGTTCTTTGTTCATAACAAAAGCTCCAAGTTACCTTTATACCAATGCTTAGACACCTATGACAGGAAACTTTAAACTAAAATTGTAGAAATAAAGTAGAACAGCTTAGTCTTATATTGATTAAAGTGTAGTGGTTATGATCTTGATTATTTTATTTTCTTAAAATAAGTAGTGTCATAAAGTAGCAAGTATTACCAGTGTTATACCTGCTGATAACCGTCATAATCAGGGAATAAATTGATTTTATCCCACCCATATATCTGCAGTTCATGCAATCTATTTTCTGGACTATTAAAAAAATATCAATTGATTTGCATCAGGATAAGGCATGTGTTTCAAGTTTGATAGATTCTACCATAAACAATTTTTATTAAATGTCACATGAGGAGTTATTGCTTTGTATCTAATGGGTTTGCTTGCATTATGCCTTGCAGGAGTGTATCAGATCACTGAGAAACACTGGATAGGAGTTATTGCCATAGATGGTAACATTTTCTGTGAAATTAAACTGAGTCCTAATTGAAGCATTCTTGAGCCTTATTGTGTAAGCTCTCTGCAGTTTGAGCAGGTCTGTAACACTGGGCAAGGTCTGGGTAGTTGTTCTTTGTGGGAGTGCTTGATAGGAAAATAAAATAGCAAACTTCAGATAACAAAACAGGAACTGTTAAAGTGAATGTAACACTGTATGATGTTTTGTGTGGTAATATGACTACATAGATAGCACAAATGAGACTTATCTGTAACTAGAAGAATATTGAGTGGACTTTTAATGGCCCTTTATCATGCTTATTTAGTACATGCAAAGTCCTGAAAGACAGGAAGGTGGTCAGTGTAACACCATTTTTTTAATGAAGACAGGGTAACTTACAATTTTGTTAGTTTAACTTAAATTACAGGAGAAGATATTATTTTAAAGATCCAATGGGTGGACATTTTGAAAACTATACCTTGATAAAACAAAGCTAAGACATTTTCATAACCAAAAGATTATTTGTCACTAATACACACTGCTAACAAGACCGAAAGACAGGAAAAAATACACTTCATAAACTAGTGGGTATTATAAGGCGGCATTTCCATGTCCAAAGCTTTAACAAGTAAGATGCACAATTCTTTATATGTAGAACATAAAGGAGGTTTAATAATGTTTTGAATAGGGGATCCTCTGTCAAGAAACAAGTATAACAAATAGTAGTTATGAATGGATTTGCTTTGGACTTGAAATAAGTTACCAGAGACATAAACCGTACTTCAAAAAATAAACCCAGCAAAAGCAAACAAAAAAAACCAAACCCAAAAGCACAGTATTAAAAATTAAAATGGTGATAAATTGCTGGCTGTGCAACAAATATTAAATGTGACCAAATTCCAAGTCCTTATTAGTTTTATGTATGGATTGTAAATTTAGTATCAGGTTTTTTCTGTAATCTTACCAACAGAAAATACGATCCAATGCATGGAAATATATACCTTCTATAGGAAGAGAGAATCACACTGCAGAAGCATTTTAATGGATTGTAAATGTTAAAGTATTTATAGCTGATACCCAGATAAGAACTGCACTGTTCGTAAAGGAAAATAGGTGTCCTAAGCTACATATATTTTGACGCCAAGCAGCTTGTTATCTTATGATCAACCTTTCAACAAATTACAACCAAGAATATTACAAAGTTGGTTTTATACAGAATTAGCAGGTGTGACATATATGTCTGTAAAGTTGTTCTAGAAAAATCTGATTGCCTGTGTGTTTAACTCAGAAAACATCTGAGAACTTGAGGTGATCAAATACCTGCGAACATATGTATTATTACTTATTAATTCAAATGCATCATAAAGCCAAAAGGTGCTAGGAAATAAGAAAACTGATACTTGTATTCAGAACTACTTTGAAAAATTGGAAAATTTCACTTTACGAAATTGTGCTTCGGTTGATGGGATCCTTAGCTTTTCATTATATCATTGAATAGATTCTTGAGCATGCCAGAGAAGAAATGAAAATTCCAGATTAGAATTCCTTCAGTAAAATGAGAAAAGCTAAGTAATTTCCATTTATCCATTTTAATGGCTGATCACTTCAAGTAATGTAGAGTGATTAGACATATTTTGTGTCATTGACTCCTTGCCACTAAGGAATACAGCAGACAAATATATCAGTTCAGTGTTCTAGTATGTATTCTTACTAGAAGTAGCTAAACAAGAAGATTTTAATTTGAAATGGATTGGAATAGATTAAAGTGGTTTATTAATTTATCAGACATATAATTAACTGGCAGTCAGTGACCTGTACACTACAGATCAATATCAGCAGTACAACAAATAAACTGCAGTACTAGACGCTTCCAGAATTCTAATTCATATGAGAAGAAAGGTCTGAACACCCCTCAATAACTAATCCCCAGAAATGCCCATCCTGCTCCCCCTCTGAGTTACATGCACACCTCCCTCAAAGGCCGAGTGCGTTACACACACAGACGTGGACATGCACACAGATGCACACACACATGAGTCCACTCTGCCTGACCTCCAGTTGGGTTTGTGGCCACTGTGGGGACCATGCTCTGTTACCTGCTCTGTCTCCCCTCTGGCACAAATCTCCATGCTTCTGTACATTTCAGGCTTGTTCTTCCTTAGTTTTAAAAATCCCTTTGTAATTCCCTAGTTACTCTTGAATCCAGTTGGCATCATCCTCTTTAACACGATCATTTTTGTTCAAATGCCTCCTTAGACAGTTTTGTGGGGGCGTCCCAGCTCCACACACTGGCTACACTGATATTCACATCTTAACAGCTGCAGTTATCCAAGACCTTTCACCAAAGATGGGCCTTGCAAGTGTCCCCATAATCATTTACATGCACAAGGAGGCATGTACCAATATGAAATGAAAAATATAGTTACTTTTTTTTCCTTCCTAAGTCATGCAGTGTGTTTTCTCCATAATTATTTACTCTGAAGCAGTTATAGACAAGATCTCTGCTGGAACTGTCTTTGCCACTACAGGGATCTCAAGGGCCAGCAGTCTCCTTGTGCTTCCAGATTTTTCAACATACCTAGAATTTCTGCAAGACTGCCTTGATCTTCCATTTTCTCCCATCATTTCACTCTCTGTAGTAAGGTTTCAGACCATTTTAGAAGATAGTTGCTAATGGATCTTAAGGTCTTTGGCATCATGGGTGCTTTTGAACCTTTATAACTCGATGAAAAGAAAAAATTCTGGTTTTATTAGTGGAATTGTTTTATCAACAAAATAGACATAAGTGATGTCTGGAAGTATGGGGCAGGCAACCCTTAATTTCTGTTTGATTACATTTTTAGATTAAAACAAAAAAAAACAGAAATAATTTATCAGACAAAGACAAATATTGGCAAGCTGAGTGCTATATTTGGTGTCATGATTTTGTATGAAGAATATGTTCTGAGAAAAAAAATACTTGAGTGTGTGTGCAAAACTACTGAATGTAATACTTACGTATACTACTGACTTCTGCTTGTCCGAATCATTATTACAGCCTAAGCCTGCACAGGGGAAGAAATATCAGGGAGTAGGAAATTTCAGTACCCTATATCAAAAGTTGCAGCGCTAGTCCGAAATTCAGCAGCATATTACAAAGTGGGCTCAGAGGAAGAAGCTAATACTTCACTCTAGAGTAGATATCCAAACCATTGCTGCTGAGAACAACACTGAGCTCAAAATAAGTTCTGGCCAGGATATTGGAAAGTCAAAATAAACTGAAGCAAACCAAAAAAAGCAACAAAACACAACCTTTTATATAAAGCTAGTGCTTTACAATAGCTCCTTTTTTACAATATAGTTACATGAAAAGCATTTTTTTAACTTTATCATAGGATATCAGTTGTCATGATATATTTTTTAAAAAATAATTTTTAAAATATTTACTAATCCTAGAGCGTACCAATATTTAGAGACAAAAGCTGTCTAATCACAAAATCATTTGTGAAAATTAAGTGAATAAATCTTCAATAGAAATCTTAAGTTTAAATGAGGATTGTTTACCTAAAGGAGTTTGTACTGGTTTTGGCTGGGATAGAGTTAATTTTCTTCATAGTAGCTCATATGGTGCTATGTTTTGGATTGCTGATGAAAACAGTATTGGAATATAGGGATGCTGTAGTTATTGCTGAACAGTGCTTACACAGCATCAAGGTCTTCCCTGCGGCTCACAGTGCCCCACCAGCGAGTAGGGTGGCGGTGCACAAGGAGTTGGGAGGGGACACAGCTGGTACAGCTGACCCCAACTGACCAAAGGGATATCCCAGACCATATGATACCACGCTCAGCAATAGAAGCTGAGGGACAAAGAGGATGATGTTTGGAGTTATGGTGTTTGTCCTCCCGAGTAACCATTAGGCATGATGGAGCCCTGCTTTCCTGGAGGTGGCTGAACATCTGTCTGTTGATGGGAAGCAGTGAATAAATTACTTATTTTGCTTTGTTTTGTGTACAGCTTTTTCTTTACCTATTAAGCTACTTTGTCTCAACCCACGAGTTTTCTCACTTTTACCCTTTCTGATTCTCTCCCTGCTCCTGCTGTAGGGGCAGTGAGCAAACATCGATGTGGGGTTTAGGGGCTTAGCTGCTGTCTGGGGTTAAACCCCAACAGAGTTGAAATATAATCTAAGCTTTTAAAAAATACAGAAGAAATTAAAATAATATTTTTTTCATTTTCTGTGAAAAATATTTTCTTCTCAATCATCTAGTTTCATATCTACAAAAAAAAAAAAAGCCTGATACAATCATAAAAATATTGGAAGTATTTAAATGAGTTTTTCTGTAAAGATTTAACATATAATGGTAGCATGTCTGTGATATTTTTCCAAGGAGTAGCTGAAGTAAAAGAATTCAATAATATCCCTTTGAACAGTCTGTTATACTTCTCAATGTTCCTATAATAATTTAGATAATTACTTTCTTCTTATGGTAGCTCCTTTTTATGAGATGCAACTCTGGTTAGAAAATCAAAATCAGGCACCTTCATTAGAATTTCATTTTTTTTCTTCATTTAAAAAAGCTATTAAATTATATTTGATTACCTGTCATAGAAGTGTGAACTAAGTATATGATAAACTGTTTTCTAAAGACACATTGTGTTGTATTTTATATAATTAGGGACTCCTGGTGAACTATTGCCTAATTTTGCTAAAACTAAGAGGAAGCAGGAACTTTCATTTTAATTAAATTTAGCTGTGCGTGTACATGAGTTTTTGAAAGAGGCACATTATACATACACATACATTTATCTACAACTGTTTTTATTACAGAGTAATTTATTAGAGCATAAGGTGTTGAGAACTTCGAGAGCATAATTAAAATCCCAGTGTTGAGGAACCCATAGCTGAAGATTTTCATGCTTTAACAGTATTCCCATCAACAGTCAAATGTTCTTGTTCTCTCCCGCTGCCATTTAAGGACAAGGACAGCATTTACGCTGTCTGAGTATCTTAGATTAGAATTCATGCTTGTTGCCAAAATTCCTGATTCTGTGATTCATCTACATATTTAGTGCTCCCAAGGTATTACTCATCTTGCCTCGCATTAGATGGCTGTCATTTAGACTTCTAATCCTCTACTTCTAGTCTTGTCTTCTACTGTCCTTTTTTGATCAATGGAGAAGGCTTCTCCAGACAGTAAATCATACAAACCTTTTTCAGAAGTGTGTTTTATAATGTATTGATTTACCCTTTGAGAGAGTCTTTTTCCCCCCTATTACTGTACAAGTAACCTAGGGTGGCTAATTTAAAACACTGAATTTTATGACTCAAGTTATGTGAGATGAATCCTTCTTTCCCACACACATAGGCAAATTTCAAGGGGATTTGTGGGACATATAGAATCATAGAATGGTTTACGTTGGAAGGGACTTTCCAAACCTCCTGCCATGGTCAGGGGCGCATCTCCCTAGATCAAGTTGCTCAAAGCCCCATTCAGCCTGGCCTTGAACACTTCCAGGGACAGGGTATCCACAACTTCCTTGGGCAACCTGTTCTAGTGTGTCACCACCCTGATAGTGAAAAATTTCCTCCTAATATCTAACCTAAATCTACCCTCTTCCACGCCCTTGTAAAAAAATCGCTCTCCAGCTTTCTTGTAAGCCCCCTTCAGATACTGGAAGGCCGCTATAAGGTCTCCCTAGAGACCCTGTCTTCTCCAGGATGAAAAGTCGCAACTCTCTCAGCCTGTCTTCATAGCAGAGGTGCTCCAGACCTCTGATCATCTTCGTGACCCTCCTCTGGACTTGCTTTAACAGGTCCATGCCCTTCTTACGCAGGGGACCCCAAAGCTGGATGGAGTACTCCAGGTGGAGTCTCATGAGAGCAGAGTGGCAGAATCACCTCCTTCAACCTGCTGGCCATGCTTCTTTTAATGCAGCCCAGGATACGACTGGCTGCATGAGCTGCAATTGCACCTTGCCAGTTTACATTAAGCTTCCCATCAACCAACATTCCCAAGTCCTTCTCCCCAGGGCTGCTCTCAAGCCATTCTCCACCCAGCCTGTATTTGTGCTTTGGATTGCCCCAACCCTGGCGCAGGACCTTGCACTTGGCCTGGTTGAACTTCATGAGATTTGCATGAGCCCACCTGTCAAGCCTGTTCAGGTCCCTCTGGATAGCATCCCTTCCCTCCAGTGTGTTGACCACTCCACACAGCCTGGTGTCATCGTCAGACTTGCTGAGGGTGCACTCAATCCCACTGTCCATGTCACTGACAAAGATGTTGAACAGAAGATCCCAGTAATGACACCTGAGGAATGCCACTCATCACTGGTTTCCACTTGTATACTGAGCTGTTGACTTCAACTCTTTGAGTATGACCATACAGCCAATTCCTTATCCACCAAGTGGTCCATCTGTCAAATCCATGCCTCTCCAATTTAGAGACCAGGAAGTCATGTGGGACAGTGTCAAATGCTTTGCATATGTCCAGGCTGATTATGTCAGTCATCTATGAGGTACATGTGAGGTACTTGTGAACAGTGCATGTGAGAGCATGGAAACTGATGCCTGTTTCAGTGACCCCAAGATAGAATTATGCAATACAACCCAATTTTTCAGCCAAGGCAGAGGTAGTCAGCTTTTGATGGATAACTAACAGCCTTGTAATGCTTTCTCTGTATACAATTCGTAAGCATACAATTATTTATTACCTAGCAGGTATGGTAAATGTTTGGGAGCATACAGATTAAGAGGCTAAGAATTAATATAGTCACTCATATGACTCTCTGCTATCCAGGGGTTGTGCATTATGAGGTAAAGAAGTGTTAGCCTTAACTGCTCCTCCACAATCGCACAATTGTTCTTCATAAAATTGGGATATCGGCCACAGACAGATGAGCCTTATAAAACCGACCACAGGTTACAGGCTCATGGATAGTCAGGTTTGCATTTTTGAAAGGCAATTAGCTGACCTAGCAGGGCTTTCAGTACAGCCCATTCTGTATCTACAGTTAAAGAGAAAAAATTAAAAACATTCCTGAAACTTTTAACATTGATTGAGAATTTTCATTTGTATCACACAGAAGGCAACCTCTCTTAAAACATTTCAGCTCTTCCTGAAATCACTGAAGCTTCTACATGAAGAATATTTGCAAGCTTAAGTTAGTGTAAATTTTGTATGCCTGAGCAGCTATGTGTTCAGCTGTATTCAGCGCTGGTGCGGCCTCATCTTGAATACTGTGTGGAGCTCTTAACATTTAAGAAGGATGTTAAGGTCCTTGAATGCATCCAGATGAGAGCAAAAAAGGTGGTGACCGGGATGGAATGTCCTGTGAGGAGCACCTAAGGACTTTGGGCTTGTCTAGTTTGGAGAAAAGATGGCTGAGGAGCAACCTCTTTGGTCTCTACAGCTTCCCGAGGATGGAAAGTGAAACGGAGGTGCTGGTCTCTTGTCCCTGGTATCCAGTGACAGGACATGTGGGAATGGTTCAAAGCTGTGCGATAGGAGGTTTAGACTGGACGCTAGAAGGCATTTCTTTACAGAGGGGGTGGTCAAACACTGGAACAGACTTCCTAGAGAGGTGGTTGATGCCCTGAGCCTGTCAGTGTTTAAGAGGCATTTGGATAATCCCTTAACAACGTGCTTTAACTTTTGGTCAGCCCTGAATTGGTCAGTCAGAATAGAATTGGTCTATTCTATTCTATTCTATTCTATTCTATTCTATTCTATTCTATTCTATTCTATTCTATTTGTAGATGTACGTCTGTATACTCCTACGTCTAGGTACATAGAATAAGTATATGCTAAGCTTTTTCTGAAGAAGTACTTTTAAAAAAGTAATAATCCTGATGATGCATGTAATCGGTAATGTCTGAAATAAGATCTTGTAAAGAAATGTAATTTTGCAAAATTCGTTAAATGAGAATGTCTACCAGTAATGCTTCCCCCTGTAAAGGACACTAGTAGCAGTTCTTTGATTGAAAACACTGTCAAAGGCTGCTGGTATAAATGAGTTTCAAAGGGTATAAATAGAGGCAAAATTTCATTCTGGTTTGAAAGCTGAAATAGTTCTGAGAGATAATTTAAGAATTGATATTCATAAAAACATCTGGTTCTGATTCTGCTCTGATCCTTGTAGGTTTTACAAGCACGCTCTGCTGCCCTTGCATAGCTACCATGGTATACACTCACATAAATGAGAAGACAGCCAAACACTTCCTTTGAACTTAAAGTCTTTACACTCCTAGCTATTTGATTTTCATTTTCCTACATCTCCCTCTTTCCTCAGGCCTTTTTCTTGTACCTTGAATTCTCTTCCTGATTATTAGATTAAATTTAAATTAAACTGGTCCTAACTAACGTCAATTATTTTATCTGCATTCATTTCAATCACAATTGGAGTATAATTAAAATTTATTGCCAAATATTAGATTTTGTGTTATTTTACCAAACTTACTGTCTTATTTCAGATTAACTTTGTTATTATCTTATTAATCAAAACTTTTCTAAGAAACAGCACAACAAAAACAGTGAATGTATATTTCAGGGTACTTCAGCAAGTTCTACATTTTAACATATCTTCAGTGTAATGTACTTGTGTATATACTCGTACATACTTGGACTTAATGTACGTATACATCTTGAGCCTGAGTTTTTCCTGATTGCATTTCTAAAGCACCAGATTAAAGTTCATGCTATCCATATGATAAGAAGCTGAAGTAAAATACGAAAAAATTAAGATAACGTGACAGAAATCCCAAACATTATCCGGAAACGTATTTTGACCACTTCATTTACAGAAATAGCTTTATCAAGTCTCCTGTGAGTAAGGCTAGTCAGATTGAGATATGTACTGTTTTGAATGTTTGAATAATTGACTAATGCTGTTTATTACAGCAGAAATTAATACGAGAACTAATCTTTTTAAAAGACAACACACCAATCTGTCTTTGTATTCTTTATATTTGAAATTTTGCCAATAGTAAAAAGTGGGAAAATGTAAGTCTTTCGTGATGGGTAACTGCAATAATGTATGGATATCAGAGACAGATTTAAACTGTGTAGTTCGGTCTTCACTACCTAACAACAGTTCAAGGCAGGCAAATTTACGGGAGGCAGAACAAATCACATACATAGTCATACTTGCATTAAATAAATTCTGACACTGTTGAAACCACAGCAGTGACAAGAGAATCTTCTATTTATTGATGAAAAATAAAGCTTTTGGAATAATTGGTGTTTAATATTAATTAAATTTTCTACTTGATATGTTTTAAAGAAATATCTAGACTCTAAAAAATGGAAAATCCCAGGGAAAAAAAAAAGGCAAGTTTGTCACCAGTACTGTTTCATCCAATGGCAATAAACAATATGCAAAATCCTTGAAAAGACTTCTTATTTAACTTTTCTCCCAGAGACAGATACTTACTTTGTGGAATTCCCATGAGTAAAAACTAAACACAAAACTCATTGATGAATGATTACAATTCAAACTCTTTCATACAATTATTACTCTTCTAGGCTTGTTTATACACGTGAAATATGTGTCTGCTATAGGTAGCAAAATAGAAAAAGAGTATGTAAGAAATGTTATTATTTTTCATACTCTTCCATGAATTCCCTCTTGCCACATCTGGAGAGAAACCTGTCTGACACCCTCCAAAGAACTGGGAGAAAAAAAGAAATTTAAAAATCAGTTCTTTGTATTTTTATGGATTATTTACATTATTTTACATTTTTACTGCATGAGTTGAGCTTTATGCTTGATAATTTAGCCTAAACTGAGAAGGCAAACAAGAAAAAAAATATGAAAAAATATATCCTAAGTGTTCAAATGTATACATGTTGTGTATTTAATTTGCCCAATTCCACGTCATTTTATAGCTTTCGTCTTCCTAATTTTCTGCTTCTGCTTAATCTGTAATTACTGTCTAACTACTTTCCACAGCACAAATATTATCCTCTTCATGTCTACAATACTCTACCAAAGCTTACCAAATCTAGATCTATTATTTCTAATAGACAGAGATCCCCAGGTCACAGGGTGCACTGGGCAGGGCAGCAGCAGCTGAACAGGAGGAAGCCTGGACCTGATGCTCGTGGGATTCAGCACCTCTTGTAAACCCCTTCACAGGAGCTGCGTAAACAACAGATTAGGGCATCTAGGAAATGCAAACACCTGAGCTCAGCAATGAGCTTATTGATGGAGAGGAAATATCGAAAACAGCCATTTTTCTAAAATGGTGCTTTGTTCTAAGAATTTGACATTTAATTTTTGACAGTAATTCCTTTTCCTTTTTATCCATGATGTAGCAACTTTTGACCCCATCTGTTGAAAGTCTTAACATTTCTTGAAACTGTTCCTGTTTCATGTATACTTGAAAATGGTCCTGAACTGCAGAGAAGGCATGGGGAATGTTTAGGAGTGTGTGCATGATTTTTTTTTTTTTTAATTTAATGCTCCAGGACTGTGTCCTGCAATAGAATAGCGACTTGTATACGGTTTCATCTGCAAAAGTAGTTAATTTATTTAAGTTAAACAAATTATAGACCATTCTTACAAGAAAAAGTAACTGTATCCCAGATGACCGTCTCAGTTACACTGCGTCCCTCTTCTTAGCCTTGATAGCTAATCACAGAATCACTGAATCACAGAATGGTGGGGGTTGGAAGGGACCTTCGAAGATCATCTAGTCAAATCCCCCCTGCCAAAGCAGGTTCACCTAAAGCAGGTTGCACAGGGTCACGTCCAGGCGGATTTTGCAGATCTACAGAGAAGGAGACTCCTAACCTCTCTGGGCAGCCTGTTCCAGTGCTCTGTTACTCTCAAAGTAAAGAAGTTTTCCTTCATGTTCAGATGGAATTTCCTGTCTTCCAGTTTGTGCCCTTTGCCTCTTGTCCTGTTGCTGGGCACCACTGAAGAGTTCAGCCCCATCCTCTTGACACCTGGCCTTTAGATATTTATAAGCATTGATGAGATCTCCTCTCAGTCTTCTCTTCTCCAGGCTAAACTGACCCAGGTCTATCAGCCCTTCCTCATAAGACAGATGTTCCATTCCCTTGGTCGTCTTTGTAATCCTCTGCTGGACTCTCTGGTAATTCCCTGTCTTTTCTTGAACTGGAGAGTCCAGAACTGGACACAGTACTCCAGATGTGGCCTCACCAGGGCAGAGTAGAGGGGGAGGATGACCACCCTCAACCTGCTGGCCACACTCTTTTTAATGCACCCCAGGAGAAGATTGGCCTTGGCCACAAGGGCACATTGCTGGCTCATGGTCTAACAGGACTCCCAGGTCTCTACAGAGCTGCTTTCCAGCAGGTCAGCCCCTAACCTGTACTGGTGCATGGGGTTATTCCTCTCTAGGTGCAGGACCCTACATGTGCCCTTGTTGAATTTCATTATGTGGCTCTCTGCCCAACTCTCTACCCTGTCCAGGTAGCACTGAATGGCGGCACAGCCTTCTGGTGTGTCAGCTACTCCTCCCAGTTTTGTGTCATCAGAAAACTTGCTGAGGGTACATTCTGTCTCCTCATCCATGTCATTGATGAATATGTTAAATAAGACTGGACCCAGTACTGACCCCTGGGGAACACCACTAGCTACAGGCCTCCAGCTAGACTCTGCACCACAAACTCTGCCATTCAACCAGTTCTCAGTCCACCTCACTGTCCACTCATCTAATCCACATTTTCTAAGCTTACTTATGCGGATGTTATGGGAGACAGTGTCAAAAGCCTTGCTGAAGTCGAGGTAGACAACATCCACTGTTTTTCCTCTACATACTTAGAGATGACATCCAGAATGAGCTGTTCCATCACCTTCCCAGGGATTTAGGTTTCCTGGGTTCTCCTTCTTGCCCTTTTTGCAAATTGGCATGACATTAGCTTTCCTCCAGTCCTCAGGCACCTCTCTTGTTCTCCATGACCTTTCAAAGCTGAAGGAGAGTGGTAACGATTCCTTGCTAAACAGAGAAAAATTTAGCGGTAGTTTAACTCTGGAACCAGGGACAAGAATTGCATGAAATTGGGAAGGACAAGTGGGCTAATGAAACAAATTGCTTTGCCTTTCTTCTGTCATTAAGACAGATACATTCTGAACAGAAGTTACAATTTTTATTATTTTCCAACAGAAAAATTCTGTCTTGAATATCTCTATATGTTTTCACAAGAGAACTGCCCTGGATATTTAACAACTCCAGGAATCATCCAGAACAATTTCTGTACTATGTAGTGATCTGTACTTCTTATCACTTATTCTTTTCAGAATAACGTGTTCTCTTGAACAACAAAAATAATTTCAAAGATCCAGGTTGTATACCAATGATGCAACTTGGAAATACACTGCCACAGATTCCTGAAATTAATTAAATAGTAATTAAATATTCTTGTTTATTAAAGGAAGCCATGGTTTTTTTCGTGCACAGTAAATAAAGGGAATCAAAACAACTGATGTAAGGCTGACTACTAAGGCTGGATTATTATACCTCAATTAAAAAGCTCCTTTTTTTCTCCAAGACTCAATATTGTATTTGAAAAATCATGATCTTTTTCATCCAATAGCCAAGAATATGTTACCCAACAATTAGGGTATGATAAATCTTACTTGACTTTACATGCTCCAATGGTGCAGGATGGGTTGCTATCTATTTCCTAATTTTCAAAGAAACTATTTGTTTTAATTTTTCCTCAGCAGAAAAACTCAGCCTCTGTTCTTTTTGAGTTTCATAACCCATTCAGGTACTTTATATGATGAAAAAATACACCTCCAGAAATCTTCAGTTGTAAGAGTGTGAATATTACATAGCTATCATGTTGATAGTATTCCTTGAAAGAAACACATTCTGGATTCATTTTACAATCACTGTATCAATGGCAAAAAATATTTACCTAGTCATAAATATTAAACATAGAACTCATAAACAATACCACTTATTGTCTACTTAGTCCAGTATCCTACATTTTTTTTTTTTTTCTGAATGGCAAAAGTACACTTCAATGGCTGTAAAGATTCCTAACCAGTGGATTAATGTTTTCCAACATGCTGAGCTACCATCAGATTCTGTCTACTCCTATTTAATGAGTACTCAGCATGTATGAAAATAGATTACTTCTTTAGTTATCCAAATAAGGATATCAGAGCCTAATTCTGACACTTTCTAAAAACTAAAAGCTAGTTTTTTTAGCCAAATATTTTAATGAAGACAAGTGCCTTTCACAGGAAAAGTTTAGAAAGACAATTCTAAAAAGTTTATTGATTGGTTTAGAGTAAACCACTTTGGTCATTATTCAACTGATGTGTCTTGCATGCAGAAAAGTAGAATGAGAGGCACAGAGCCAATCAAGGTAAAATTCTAGTCAGGAGAAATGCACCTTGGGTACATATTTTAGAAAATTATTGTTTTTCTGGTGTAAAAGACAACAAAAGTTTCAGTATTAGGGAAACTCTTATTCATTAAATATTGTTAAAAATGCAGATTCCGGTTTTGCTGCGTAATGGGAATAAATGTAAATAAATTGGAATAAGCTTATCCGTAATTCACTTTTATATAGAATAATACCAAAAAGCAATTGCAGCAAACTAGAGGCAATAATACTATAAGAGCATATTTTTGAGTGAGCAAACAAGAGCTAAATAAAGCATACTCACTTTGATATTAATGTCCATTAGTACTTGTGAAAATTTCTTGTGTAAACAGGTGTTCTCAACAGATGATGGCCTGACTTTAATCTGGACTCAGGCGGTTAACACAGTTTCCACCATCTATTGTGTAGGCTTACCGAGAAATATGGCCCTGTAAAGTAAGAATGACTTAATCAAAATGCAACAATACTCAATCCTCTCAGCATAGCAGTAGCAGCTACAGTTGTGTGAGATAAGACACTGACATTATTTGAGGATATCGTTGACTTACTGAAGATGGACGAAAAAAGAACTGTCAGCACTAAGATGATTAGAATCAGGCAGGGAGAAGTATTTTGGAGAGGTTTGAAGAATTATACATACACAGAAACCAAGAAAGACTTAGCAACTTTTAACCCTTTTATTTCCATTATGTACAGGCTAGCCTTGCATCCTTCTTCAGTTCTTACTCTATTCCCTACTCCGACTTTTCTTTTGTCTTGTATCCTTTCAGTATCTTCTTTTCTTTTTTTTTTTTTTTTTTTTTTTTTTTTTTTTTTTTTAATTTTGTTTTCCTGCATCTACTGTCAGACTTGCATCCTTGAAGTTCTTTGCTCTGGTCAAGTGTAGGCACACACCTGATTACACTGCAATGATGGATTTTGATTATCTTCCTTTCTCTCCCTCAAGCCATAGTCCAAAGGTGACTATTACTGATGTGGGAGGTCTTACTCGGGGAGGGCTGCCTTGGAAAACAAAGCCACTTTCCTTTGTTAGATGCTTAGTGTTCATGCTGTGAATTCGCTGGGGTCATTTGACTTTCAGAAATGAACTTTATCTCAACACAATGGAGAAATTTCTGTTAACAAAATTTGGTTGAGTTTCACACTGTGAGTTCCAAAAATAAAATTTTCTTTTATCTGTTGGAAACTAAGTTAAAAATAAACACTGGAAATTGAAATACAACAAAAGTAAATATAATACTTTTCTAGTAAGCTATGTAAGTAAACCTCTCACATGTTTTCTCTCTTGAGAATTCATTTGAGACTTCTGAGGAAAGTTTCTTATCAAAACAATATCTTAGTGCTTTGCTGGTATCTTTGATGTGTAAGTCAGTTATTCATTTGGAGAGAAAACAACAGAAGACTGAACTTATAAACGAACAATTAGCAAGATAAATGTGTGGGATTTTTACTTCTTATGTAGGATGGGATGGGGACATGCATATTTCACCAGACAAAAGTGGCTGATGAGCAGTTCATTAAATCCTTAGAGCTACCATTTAGGATTATACTAGTCACATATCTAATCCAATAAATAGTTTACTGTGTTACAGGCCCAGAAGGACTCAGAAGAAAATATTTACCAAAAAAGATGCAATTATGAAGGAACATGCTTGCAGGGAAAACTTCCTTATTCTGTTAATTAAAGGTTAGTTTTCACCTTGAAGCTTTAAGAATTAATATCCTTTACAAGGAGGGGTGGGTTTTTTTAGTCTTCACTTTTAAAACTCTTGAATCAAAATATCACATAGGATCATTTTCCTTCTCCCTGTTATGAATGACTCTGACGTTACAAATGGATGGTATTTTAGAGGGCTCTCCATAATTTCCTTTATGAGCAGAAACTTCAGCTAGAGATAAAATATTTGGCATGGAGAAGTTTTATTCCACTAAATCTGCCTGTAATGTTACTGGACTATTCCCAAAACTGGAGAAATATTATTGTGCTACAGTATATTTTATTATTTTATTTGTAATAAATGTTATGAAATGCCTAGGACAAACATTTGAACAAAGGATTTTTCTATCTTTATTGTATTTTCTACCTTTATTGTATTGTTTATTGTATTCATTGGTATTTTCTGAAGATATCAAAATCACTGCTGCTTTTTACTAATTAAAATTCTAGCTTGCACTTACTGCATATACAAACAATGTTTGTTTCATTTAAAATGTTTGTAAAAACATATGTTTTAAGAAGTTGAATCAGTTCTGAGCTCTGTAAAACAAAAAGCCCTTAAAAAGCCCTTTAAAAATAAACCAGAAAAAGCTATTAGTAAATTTAAGAACAAAAAATATTTAGAGAATTACGAGACAAATCTGAGATGATTATGAATAGCAATGGATTTATTACTTTCTGGCAACCAGATTTTGCCTTACAAACTGAGGAAAGCAAGTTGAAATCATTTTGTACTGTCCTATTGTTTCTCACAAGAAGGTTGTGCTATCTGAGCTATTCCTGTTTATATTATGTAAGTAGAGGAACAGAGCTGTTTGCAAGAGAGCTCCAGAAGAACCTTACCCTTTCTGAAGACCAGTATTTCAATGCACTCCTCATTTTCTTGCCAGGAAATGGAACGCTGTGCTGGAATGGTACCATTCTGCAAAAGATGAAAACTAGAAATTCTTGCCATTCTTTATTCTACTTTAGATTCCAAACTTGAACTATGTTACGTGCAAAATAAACAGTTATATTATCTTTGAATGCCACGGTATGATACATGGAATATCTGTATATCCAGCATCAAGGAAAGGCAAGGCTTACAAAGGCAAAGGCATCCAAACACTATATCCCACAAGTGCTTTTGTCGTCCTAAATTCATTATCTGTGAAACGCCCCTTAATAATTACTTTCTCTCCCATGAGAAAATGATACATATATATCCATGTTTTATGTCATTATAAATGTCTATAATTGATACAGACTAAATGTAATGAAATTCATGGATGAATTTATAGATTAAAGGAAAATGACCCAGATATAAAATGCTACAGATAATACGAAATTATAAATTTATAAAAAACTTGAATCACAAACATAAAATATAACTCTTGATTAAATTTATTGTTCCTAAGAGTTAGGCAACTTACATAATGCTCTGGATACTATTGTTCTTACGAGGGAATTTGTGTAAAGTTTTGGATATTAACAAATTTGTAAATAATTTCTAGCTCTAACTGGAAAGAGGTAATACATTAATTTTTTTAGATTTTCATGCGTATTGGCATTTGATTTCCTTGCCCTTAACAACATAAGAAAAACCTTGTGATTAAGCCTAGATAAGCAGTATGACAAAAAAAATAAAATCCTTAACTGCTGTTTTTTCCTCCAACCTAAATATGCTGTGTTTTTCCAAATTTTACATCTGTAATTCTGGATTCAACCTATATTGTCTTTGCAATTATTTAATTTAGAAACTCATAAAAACGTGCTATGCTATTGCAAATATGCTGCAGTTTCTGTACAGTAAGGAATTAACAAATATCTGAAGTATAGGCTTTTTTCCCTTTTACTATTTAAAAAAATGTATTAATAAGTCAATGTTTGATGAAGACCAAGACTGTATTTCATGATTTATGAAAAAACATGAAGGCAAAGGTCTCCCATCTTAACAGTTTACAAAAGGAAGTCAAATAGATAATCCGATGTTCCTTCAAGTCTAAATTGCTGTTTATGAATCACCTTAACTGTAAAATGGTAAGAAATTCTGGTTTATGCTTTTCCTAGTTTGGGGGTGTTTTTTGGTGAGACTTCTCAACTTGTAATTTTTTAATTACCTTCCAATTTCCCTGAAGTGTGATGGGTCTTGCAGAACAGGAATGCTAAGAGCTGCTAAATAACACTAAGACATGGATTGCACTCCCCATCCACAAAATGCTCTGCTCATGTGTTTAGACATTCAATAGGTTTCTGTAAACAGTTCTTTAAGTCAGTCTGCTTGCAGTTGGACTTTATACTTGCAAAAATCATGTGAAGGTCTTTGTTTTGTTATGGTATCATTGTTGCAGTTATAGCTACATGATAGTCTAAAATAACTTTAGACATAGCTCTAATGCAAGCATTTATTCCTGTTTTTAATACTGTACTCAATATCTCATTGGTTAATACCCAATGTTGATTTTCTTTGGAACCTGTATGTAATGTTGCTATTTGTTCAGAGATTCCTCTGGGACTTGTATAGAATGTACCTTACTAACTTTTTAAATGGTACATTCTTTTACAAAATATCAAGCCATTTCAGTTTTGGTACTAATGGTCATTATGGCATTTTATTCATTTCACTTGTCTTATAGTAGAAGTCTGTATGCATTTTCATAAGGTATTCTACAATAAAGCTTGAAAAGTGAGTCAAAGTTCTCTTGTTAAGGATCTTCTTCAAGAGCATCAGATATGAAGGATTATAGGACAGTGCTTCTTGATAAGTGTATTTTCATCTGTCAAGGTAAAAGGGAAAGGTTAATGCCTTTGATTTTGCTAATAGGTTTTCTTTATCAAGTCTATGACCTAAGTTAGTTGTATGGGAAAATCTAGGCCAATTTACTTGGGATTAACGTGCTAACTTTATTTGGTTTGATTGTCTCTTCCTTTTATATTTTGACTGTGGTCTTCCCCTGATTTAACATATAATACCAATATTCATCACATTCATAAAGGCAATACAGACACCAAGTTTTGTTGTGTGCCGAAGGAAAAAGATTCCTTTCATTCATTCTGAGGTGGTAAAGTGCACTTCATTTACTGCCAGTATAACGTGGCTGTAGGATGCAGGAAAGGATAACTCAGTGATCCTTGTATTTTGCTTTGATGATCACAAGTTTTTGGGGCATTCTTGAACTTCTTTACAGGCTTGACAAGTAGCTCACAGGGCCTATGGCATAGCTAAGGCATTACATTTGTTTGCTGGGAAAGATTTGTATTCCTCTCCATCTTGGAAGAGTCTCCCTTTTGCTCATTTTGTGGCATGAGGAGTCACTGAGCAGAACTTTATTCCTATTAATCTATCATTTACAGTAATTGCCTAACACCTGACTTGGCCTATCACTTTTACATCTTCCATTATATCCTGTATTGAGAGAGAATCACCAACAACTCTATTGAATTCAAGCTTATTGCCATACTATGCTGGAAATCAAGTCCTACTTCCTCTTACTAATTCCTAAATTTTGACTCAATCTATTTTAAATCAGAAGGAACCATTGTGTTTTTCAGGAAAGGAAAATCAAATACAGTATAAGAATACTCCATATGCCTCCAAGCTGCTAGCTATAAAATACTAATTGTCTTTTGATCAATATAAATAGTCACGGACCCTGAAAAGTTTCAGTTGTTTCAGACAACCATCTTACCACACAGTGTATTTTAGTGTTAATAAGTTCAGCTATCAGTATTACACTTTTTGGGGAGAATTTCAAGGGGCTGTTAGGCCCTTTAACTTCCATCTAAAAAATAACAGAAGTATGGACCTTTCTAAAATATTATTGTTCACATATATAGTTCAGTCATTTTTATATGGTGTTTTGCAGATGAAAAGTCACATTCTGTTTGCAGAAAGAATGAAATGACAAATACAAAGATATGGCTTACATCCTGACAACTCATTGAAAATTTAATTGCCTGAAACAACATTTTTTGTGAGTTTAAAAACAAGCAAAATTAGAAATTTGACGTGTCAAATTTAATATTATCTGCGGTTGTGAATTCCCAAGAGGTAGAATGCTGAGTAGCTAAATAAAAACAAAGTTTTGTAAATCTGATTGGCACCTGTCAGCTGTTTCTCCAGAGGTATTGTCAGCATGACTTACCAATAGGATACCTCATTTCAGGATGATATTTAGTCTCTTTTGAAAGCTGAAATTGAATAAACTAACATCTTGTTTCTCATGGAGAGTTAATTAGTGCCCTTATTTAAAAATTCAAGCATTAACTTAATAGAAGACAACTGCTGAAAACCAGAATAGTTATGATGAAGTCAGACAATGGAGGTTGACATGAATATCAGGAATTGTTTAATTAAGTATAAAACTGAAATCATTAAACTGAAGGTTACCAGAAGCTAAATAAATGACATAAGAAATGCCTTTACTAAAAATTAATCTTTAAAAATAACAAAATATATTTTGAGGTAGAAATAAAGATGACTGGTTCTCTCTGTTCAAGTAGATCTATGATTTTTTTTTACACTATAAATAGTTAATAGTCTGATGACATTCACAGGATTTTTATTGTACAGAAAAGAGTGATTAAGATTTAAATCAATTTGTAATGACTAAATATTAAACTGTAAACAGGATGAAGTTAAGAACAGAACTTGATCCTATATTTTTTGTAATAATCATGTGCAACTAGAAGTGTGAATCTGTCAAGCTATGTTTTAAAAAGTAGTTATGAATATAGCTATGATCTTCATAGGTCATTGTCTTTAGAGCCCATGAAAGGTATCATCACTGATTTCTGTGCCAGTCCATCAGCATTATAAATTCACCATTATGATAGATACTTTGTGGGGTGTATGCTTATGTGTACATATACATATGCTTTCAGCAAAGAAGACAATACTAAGTATAATGCCAGCAAAATTTAAAAATTCAGGTTAAATATTAGTCTCAAGAAAAAGTAAGCAAGGCTTCTTGCTGCTAAAACATCTCACTTCACATATAGGATTTTAATTACAGAGTTTGGCTAAAAAATGAGAATAACAAGCAAAAAAATTCAGATTTTGTTTTGAAGAAAGTATTGTATGGTGCTGATACCTCCCAATTAAGTTCACTCTCCTATAAAACTTAAGGAATTGGATGCTGTAGATACTTAAATATTCTTTCTGCTATTTCTTAATGCTCTGTTGTTCATACTTAATGGAAGTTATACCAATACAGAAGATTTGAAGGATCCGTAATTCAGACCTGAGCATTATCAGAAAAGTTCTGCTGCTCCTGATGGTCTTCCACATAATTCTGTCCAGATGAAATTACTGTATTGTGCCACAAATAACCAAGGTTCTTTGAGATATCACAGGAGACTTTGTAATGTTGTAGTTTACTGAGATTGGATTAAGGGGACCTCATATATACATATATATATGGATCATTTGAAATTATTAAGGGATACAAAAGAGGAAAAAAATGGTGAGAACAGGAGCCAGAATTGAACATTTTTCCCACTCAGTATCAAACATCTTTCCTTTAAAGTCACATCTGTCCTTTGTCTTTCTCTCGTTCTAAGAAACTTTAATTCCTTTCTACACATCAAGATGGTTTTGCATTAAAATATGTTGTATCTGGCAGATTAAGGCACTTAAGTATGGAATAGATTTGTATTCCTCATGCTGGGGATCCTTTGAACCAAAGGATTCCCTATCTAGATTTCCCTAACTAATAAATAAGAGTAGTAACTACTAGTAGTAGGCTGGTAGGACCATTTCCATTTCGGAAGATGCTTCTACAGCATTTTGTNTGAAACTTTATTCTTCTTAAAGACGATTATGCACCTTACTTGTTGCAATGGTTGAAGTTAATGAAGAAATGTGCTATGCTTTGTTCATATTTGTGTTTCCAATCCACTCTAAACCAATTAATACAGCTGGTTGACAATATAGTACCTTATCAATGGGTGGTTTTGATCTTCAGAAGAGGAATGAAAAACTATTAAATCTCTTCAAAAGAAGTATAGTCACTTTTCTGGTCACACCCTTTAACAGAAGACTAGAGGTGTTCAGAGAATTCCATTAATACTAAATATAAGTGTTTAAAGACCATTTAGATTTAAAATAAAGGTAATTGTTGATTTAAGTTCATTTAAGATGCAGGATGAGGGTCTGGGGATTTGGATTACAATTTAGTATAAGTAAATCTTAAAAGATGTGCCATAAATGTATATAAGTTTTGCATTCTGATTTCTCTTGTTAGTGAATTGAACTTTACTCTAAAATACAGTGTGTGTGACTTCTCATTCAGTAGGGAACTGTTCGAATTGAATATGGATGACAGAATTTAGCCAACAGAAATTCCCATAATCTGTTCCAAAAAAAATCCCAGGTGTACTCATTTCTTTCCTAAGGAGTAAATGAAATGAAAACAAACAAGGTATTCTTGCTTCACTCAATCTAGGTTTTACAAAGTGAATCACCAAATGAGAATACTTGTCACTACAAGAATAAAAATAAATTTCCATTAAATTTCCCTTCTGCTTGCTTCAGAGGCTTTTGGAGAAGACTTTCTCTTTCTTTAAATTCTAAACAGATCACTTGACATATTTTTTTTTACTGCATTGTGTCGAGAAAAGTAAAGGGGACAGATGAGTAAAAGAAAATAACTTTAAGGCTGGCATCATAAAGAAGCAGAATAAATAATGTCAAAATATGAAAGCATGGTATTATCTTTTAGTCTCTCCAATGCCTATGTTTCACATTCAGATATTGATTGTCTATTGTACCAAAATATTTTCACTAGCACTGTGATGCATACAGGCACTTTTGGTCAATACATCTGACTCAGAAGACACTAGAAGCATTTTTTTTTTTTTAATTAATACAGTATAAATTCTTCTATATGAAAAACCTTCCAGTTTTATTTTCCGTTCTGATTCTGTTGCAGAATTACCTGAGGAGACAAAGGTTAAGAGGAAAAATATAAAAAATTCCTCTAAAAACCCAGAGGGACAGAAGCCACTTCAAGCTCATTTTTGTCCAAAATGAATTGTCTATAACTAGTCAGTGGCATTACTGAGCTGATGCATACTTCACAACTATATAAATGGATTAAATTTATCCTAGTTATTTGGGGTTTGTACAAAATACAAGATTCTATGATGAGGATTGCAAATGGACTTACTAAACAGAAAATTGGTTTAATAAGTTAATAGTCATTAACAAAATTCCACATAATATCAGGGGAGGGAATGACTTCACATGACCTATTAATACTGTAATTTCCACAGAAGTAGTGGAAATTAATAAATCAAAGCAATAAGGTCAAAACTGACTTCTGAAAATATTAAAAAGTACTATTTTTTTCAAGGGCAGGGAGGGAGACAAATTTGGATTTTACTAGAAATTCAGAACATCCCTCAGAGTAGGGACTGAAGTTAAAATATAAAAAAATAAAATTGTTTTCCTTCTTCAGGTGCTGTTTTGCACAGAGGTAACATGGGGAAAAATGAAGTGAGTTTTTGGCCAAAGTAGGGATTGCCTATCTATAAAAACTACTATAGAAGAAGCCTGGGCCCTTTAGGAGGTTCTCGTTTGGTAGAGTGAGAAATATGCAAAAAGCATTAATTTTCAACAGCTTACTCGGCCTGCAAAGAGAAAGATAATAGCTGTAAAAAACCTGTACCTAAATACCGGTGGAACTCTTTTGAATAAGAAGTATTAGCTCCACAGTAATTACTGTGCATTTTGAATATGCTGATCACTTTGGAATAATATTATTTCAAATATGAAATAAAATGTCTTTATTGGAAACAGGAAAGTTATTCCAGAAAAATTCCAAACTGTGTATCATGGATAATTTCCCTGGATAGGAGAAAATTCTTTCAAACCTAACTATAAGTAGAAATTGTTAAGTAAATACCTTGTGTGATGTCTGTTAGCTGGTCTTTGAGGAGCTCTTTCATTTCTAAGTTAAGACTAAAATTTATGTAGCTAGAACCCAGAAATTTGAAAACTCATTTGTTATAATCTTTTACATTTGCATATTCATGTTATGGAAATAGTTTCTGTTTCAACAGATTTCTTTCATTGTCTACACCTGACACAATAAGATACATGAATAAAAGCTAATGCTTTCCAATACATTTGGGAATATAGTCATATCATAGTCCAACTCTTTTCATTATAAGTCCTTCGAACATCATGAATGTAGTATGTTTTCCAGCACAATGTGAGGAACTGTAAGAGCTACGTAAGACAGTGATAATTGAAATATTTCAGCAACAATACATCCACTGTAACCTTTCAGAAGACCTCAAAACTAAATCAGAAGCAGAAAGTAGTTTCTGTTGTATAGGTGTCTGACAGCCTTTTCGCCTACTTTTCTTCAGTCTTTTTGGATTGATCATACTATTTTCACTATCTCTAGCATTTGGGAAAAAAAAGAAAAAAGAGAAAAGAAGGACAGTATTCTATCTCTACATTCTCTAAATAAAAATTTGGAGCTATTGATTACCTTCTTTAATTGTTTGACTTGGTTGATCTTCAAATAATTTGAGAATACAGTGAATGAAAAAAATCCTAGAGAACAGTTTTTCTTGTAAAATTAAAGACACTTGCATTTTTTAACAATTATGTGTACTCCCTGCTGTGAATGTGGAGGAGCTTTCTAATTTTAAATGCTTCTTCTGGATTTGCCACTATCAAGGTTTTGTGTATAATACAATCTATCTGTCTCATGCAAAGAAGAGGAGAAGTGGAGACTCTTTCCAACACCCAATAGTTTCTTCTGTCTCTCCCTGGGAAGTAAAGAGGTCCAGTTGTTGAGAAGTAGACCAGTAGAGCTGGCAAACTGCTTAATAGAAAAAGGAGAGAGTCACAGAAGTGCAAATTATAAGAGGCTATAAACCCTCAGGAAAAAAAAAAAAGACAGAAAGAAAAAGAACCAGATTAAAAACTCACAATATTGACACCAAATCTAGCAAAAGTATCTGAACAAGTTCAATTAGCTATAACATTGCATCTGTCTTTAGTAAGATGCACAGGCAACCAGGCTAGCAGTCATTTTAAAAATAAAATTTGTAGCTGTTAAATGCAAATAAGTATTTATCATACCTAATCATGGGTTTTGAGTTTCAGATGAAGGAAATGTTCATTATCCATTTGCTCCAGGTAGCACGATAAATATTTTTTTTATATTTGAAGATTCAGAAAGAATTTTTTTTTTTAAATGAAAATGGTGCGTTTACCCTCAGAGAAAAAAAAAAAAATGGATGTAGCACCTAGTCAGGAAAGAAAATAGGAAAACCTGTACAGAGCCATATAACCAGAAATGGTTTCCACCACTTATTGCATCAAAAGACAAGACTGAAATATATGAAGATACTGAACAACAACTTTTTATAGCTTTTCAATAACCGAGAAGAAATTTATTTTTATTTTGGTAGATTGACTGGAAGGAAAAATACATGGAAAGTATTATGTGAAGGAATGTAAATAGATGGTTTTGTTATAAAGCTGTCTTTTGTTCTTTCTTGCTGAATATGTAAGGCACTTGAATGTGTCCAGATGAGGCTGGTGAAAGGGCTGTAAGGAATGTTCTGTGAGGAGCACTTAAGGACTTTGGGTTTGACTAGTTTGGAGAAAAGGAGTCTGGGGGGGGACCTCATTACTCTCTACAGCTTCCTGAGGATGTCAAGTGGAGAGGGAGGTGCTGAGCTTTTCTCTCTGGTATCCAGTGACAGGACATGTGGGTATATATAGTTCAAAGCTGCACCAGAGGAGGTTTAGACTGGACACTAGAAGGCATTTCTTTACAGACAAAGTGATTGAGCACTGGAACAGGCTCCCTAAAGACATGGTCGATGCCTTGAGCCTGTCAGTGTTTAAGAGGCATTTGGACAATGCCCTTAATAATATGCTTTGACTTTTGTTCTGCCCTGAATTGGTCAGGCAGTTGGACTAGATGATCACTGTAGGCCCCTTCCAACTGAGATTATTCTCTTCTCTTCTCTTCTCTTCTCTTCTCTTCTCTTCTCTTCTCTTCTCTTCTCTTCTCTTCTATTCTAATTTGTTAAAATATTAAGAAGAAAAACTCCAAAACTAAACACCACCAATTTAGCAATGATCTCATATGGAATCCCAGAAATGAACCATTTTTAAATTATGATAATGTTATTTCTGTCAGTTTGATGTTTTAGCAAGCAATACACAGCAATCACAGACTGAAAGTTTCTTCCCAGCTAGATATGTGTCAGGGAGCAGCAGAAACAGGGCTGTTTCATGAGGGCAGGCAGCCCAGGAGCCAGAGTGACAGCACAGGTAAGTCAGTCATAGCCCAGACCATGATGCAGCCCCACATCATGAGCAGAGTGAAGAATCAAGCTGGTGATAGCAAGAGTTACCATCGACAGTACAGAAACCATCAGCCTAGGCAAAGTAAGAAGTCAGGTCCAGGTAATCCAAACCATCGCAGTATGAGCAAGGCAATACAGTTAAACACAGGTACAACTGCAGTATAGCTCAGACCAGGACTGGAGTCATTGAACTGAGCTGAAATGTGTCTCTTGGGCCACATAGAGAGAGAGGGAGGGGGTCCCAGGGTGAAATGGTCAGGGCCATTACAGCCATTACAGTGTACTCGTGGCCCTGACATCATCTTAGTGACTGTTCTCTTTCATCAAAAGAGAGATACTAATAAAGGAATTAAATTGTTTAGCAATGCTTTGTGGTGTTTGACTGTATAATGCTCCTTTCTCAGACATTTCTAGTTCAATGTGCATTATCGTAATCAAAAATAAGAGCTGATCTTCATCTTCCTTCCGTTCTGTACATTCCTGTCACACTCATTCCTTGTGTGTTTTAATAGTTTGACAGTAGAGATATTTCCCCAGAAAGGAATGAGCTCAGAATCACCTAGAAATCAACTGTTGAGTACATGCTTATCTCCATAAATTATCTGAGACTCTAAGAACAGAACTAACAAGTATACCCACTAACGCATAACTGATTCCATGACTTCAAGAATATCTCAAAGATATTCTCTGTGTGCCAGAATGTTTCATTCTGACAAAATGAGGACAAGGACAGGTGTGAGGATCTGCATAAACAGGTCAACCACAGAAACTGTAAGCATATACAATGTTTTTGATATTTATTTTTTTTAAGCTTCTTGAGATTTGCCCATATGTATCTCTGACATTGAGAGAATAATAAATAGGTGGCTCCACAGTGGGTATAATCTGTTATTTAAAAGTAACAGCAAAGTGTTTCTTTCAGGACGAGAAAATTAAGCTACTTCCTGCCATTTAGTGCAAAGTACCAGATATTTTTATTTCTTTTTCCATCAGCATCTGCAAAAATTTGGAACTGATAAAACTTTCCAAGACAGACAGATTCCTGATACACTGAGTGAGAGGTTCTCATCAGCTTACACTGCAACATATTTTGGGATAAAAATAAACTGGTCATTTTCTTCCTTTGTTCTCTCAGTAAGGGTGTTTCAAAAACACTAACACATTGTAACTGAAATCTTCAGTCTTGCCGAGTCCTCAGACATACTTTAGCACTTTTTTTTTCCCATACAGATACATAAAACTATGAAGCGTAATTCTTGTAGAAAGAAACAGATGATTCTCAAAACCTGTTAAGTTACTGAAAGGAGTCTCCTGGATTATAGGAACCTTTTTTCTGACAAGAAAATTTGAGCATCCATGGAAACTACCAAGTTGCTGATGACTTTTCATTCCCCTGCTGAGATAAAAGTGAATTTTTCTTTACATAACACCTCAGCTACTGAGAGAGTGAACCCATTCTCTCAAGAATCATTTCTTGGAAAACGTGCTTTATTTCAAGACAGGAAAGTACCCTATAAACAGCAGTGGTGTCTGGTGTAACACCTGTTGTAAGAGTAGAAGTTTTTAGTTCCCGGGCCACATCCACAGGTTGTGTATATAGCTAAATTTTAATGGTCACATTCTGTTTTCCACCACCTAAAACACTCATATTTTTTTCAGGCTTATGCTAGATTACTCAGACATCTGGCATCATGGGCCGAGCTACTACGCAGTAGTAACAAATAGCCATATACACAGAAACACTGGTTACTTTTGATGCAAATGTGCAAGTCATCTTGAATACTCTGGGCAAATAAGACTAATAGTCCCTGGAAGCTTCAGGTTGGGGTGGGTTTTCTGGGGGTTTGTTTTTTTTTTTTTTTATTTTTCTGAAGGTACTATCAGTTTTATTTTCATATGCACGAATGTTTAACATGCAATGAAGATAATGGTTGCTGAATATGTGTTTTGATTGTGTGTCCCTCCACTTCTGTCTAGAAAATAATAGACAAACATAGTAGTAGTTCTCACATCTGCATCAGCTGACTTCAGAAACTGAGGTGCTCACCCCAGTCACATGATCTGTGCCTTATTCTGGTGCCACATGTCCTTCTTTCCCAAATAGGGACACCACCCTCATGCTTCCAAACCACCAAACAGGTACAAACTAGGACCCACGCTTCCTTTTTTTCAGCAGTCTAAGGTTCACTTCACCATAGAAAGTGTTTGCTCCTATTTCATCCTATTGATACACAGTCAGACAGGTAGGTAGGTTCTGGATTAATTTGATAGGGTGCACAATCCTGATGTGACAAGGACAGACACTCCTTCTTGGTACAGCAATGACTTCATGGCCAGGTAAATTGACTATGAAAAAATATTTACCAGACAGCTATTATGTCAAAACTTTCTCTAAAATCATTTTATGCTTCATGGGCTGTGGTTCAGTCTAGACATAATCAGAACAACTTTAAATGAATTCTCCCAGACATAGGTAGTAGTTTAATTTCATGAGCAGAGCAAGTTGCACACCCACTAGTGCCTCTGCTGAAATACATACTGCCACTGCTAGACTAAACTCACTAACTGAACTAAACAGTTAAATACCATTAATTCAGCTGGAAATGGAGAAGAGCTGATATCCTTGTCAGTGTTTCAGATCAGAAAAATAAAATTAATTGCTCATGTGCTGTTATATCAAATGTGAATGTTAATTAGGTTCTCTAAACTGCATGCGAATTAGTGATGTTTAAACTCATTTTAAGGAAGGTTAGAAATGAACTGATGAAACATACAGTTAGTTTGAAATAAAATCAGAATTGTTGGTCCAGCATCACTCTGACTGATCAGTGTAACGATCAGTGTGGCTGAGACTCCAAATCTTTACTGGTTGAAAATACATTTTGTCTCTTGAAAGTATAACACTGCAACCTAATGCTCTTGCTGCTAAACAGTTGTCTTTTCTTGTTTAATGGTGAATGGGGAGAAGAATTCTAATGCATCTGCTTTACAAGAAACATTAAAGGTTCAGAAGAAAGGATCTCTTCTATCCATCTCTTGATTAGTAAGGGAAAATAAAGCTTACAAAGACAGCTTCATCTGCATAACTTGAATTGCAGAGGTGACAACCTAGGAATCATCATCTCTCAGCATTAACCACGTTGTGAAAAAAATGTTAAAAAGTAGGGAAAAAGCTTTTATAGTAGAAGCGATCATACTCAAAATCTTTTCTCCAATGTCTCATGTTTTCCTGGTTTCCTGTCAGTAGTTGGAAGGTGTCTTTGCTGGAGTTCCAGAAATGAGAAATATGTGTTCTTCTTTGAAGGAAGACAGTAATAGGAATGAGCTTAGCCTTTAAATAAATCTGATACTGTTATAACACTGTTCAGTGGTGAAGCTTCTTGTCGCAACCAGAATTTCCTTGTACATAAACTGGAAAACAATTTGCTGAAATATATCTCAATAGTTTCCTGCTCAATACTACTGAAAATCCAATGGACATTTTTAGAAAAGCACGACAGAAATTACTGATCTTCAGATGAATATTAGAATGAATATTAGACCCCTCTTTGCTATGACATCAGTTATGCTCAGTATATTCAGAATGTATTTCCAAACTCCATTATAACTGCATCAAAGATGCTGGTACTAAATGATGGCACTGATATCAATTGTTGCGTAAATTTTGGTAGTATAACACCTGAATTATCTAACAAACAGATTCCCAACTCTTATCTGACTAAATGACAAGCTTTTTCTTTTGGACACTGTGTTTTCACATGTATGAAAGGTGACCATGATTCCAGCATGAATGAACTATATGTTACTTTCAATTTCACAGGGAGTGTTGCTTTCATTTCCTTTGTTTTTGGAGGGGGAAAAAAAGTAGGCAAAGGAGAAAGTGAGAGAAAAAGGTGAGCTTGGAATTGAAAATGACTGTTTAAAAGGAATCCCAACAAGGGAACTGGTGTGGCTTTTCTGCATTCTCTTCAGGAAAACAGTAGAGTTAATAATACATTTTGATAAGCTGACTTTTATTACAAATTATTTACTTATATCAAGTTTTCTGGCATTACCAAAAATAGTATTGAGGAAGAATGTTTATTTCAGATATATCTAAACCACGCAATCTGTGCACACTGAGTTACATGTACCAAGACAATCACTTTTCCCCTGCTAAAAATAGGGAGTGAATTTTTGACAAAGAAATACTTCCCAAAGGGCCAAAAATCATCCTCTAAGTCTTATTTCACAGTCCATTACAGAGAAATAATACTGTTGCCAACAAGGTGTGGCCTGTCCCACTGTCTTCTACATCTTCTCCCAGCAGCAGCAGCTTAACTCTTTGTCAGTGCACATGGGAGACTTTGTTACTGCTCCTGTGAGTAGGAGGTTTAGAGTACATCTAATCCAAAACTCTCCTATAATCAGGACCATGGCGAGTGAACAATTTGGCTTGTTGAACCAAATCATCTCTCTTTTCTGAGGGGGAGAAAGGCTGGAAATGAATTATCTCCGCCTAAGCTGTTCCAATTTTTCCTAGGGGGTATGCAGTTCACACTTCTAGTTTTTTCTATCAGGTAGATTTCATGCACAATTTTCCCTATGATAATTTTATTTTTTCTATTGAAAGACTTGTTATGGCAGAAAACTCCCAACCAGTTCCACCTGCAGTACACTACTCAGTGTAGTACTAATGCATTTTTACTCTGTTCTGCCTGAGAAGTCTGACTAGTTTAAGACTAAAGAATTTTAAGCAAAACATTTGAGTGATAATGCCAGTGCACCATTTACTGGCTGCCACTGCTGCTACCAGTAATAGCAGAGGCTATTGCTGGATAGAAACAGAGTTCTGCAAACAAATATGTAGCTGAGGCACACTCTTCTCCTTTAAAAAGGAAGGCAAAGACTGGCATGAGATTATACCACAACAGATTTTAGTATTTCCTACTCAAAACATGTTCCTGTGTCAATAGGCCTGTTTCTTATCACTGTTGATATGCATATCCACATGTAAATATGTGGATATAATACGGCAGCTGTGTTCATTACTAAAAGGTAAATAGGATCTTCCTTTTTGTTCGTTGAAGATAATAGTTAATTTGTGTCTAATCTAATATTTGTTTTGTTTCGTCCATCTACTTTTATTTAACCTGAAGAAACATTATACAACCAAAATTTTTGAAAAATCTTTTTCTGTTTTGTATCCGTCATGTCAATCCCATAAACACACTGTCTCTGACTGTCAGGAAGATTTTTTTTAAATAATTTGATTATTCTCTATACATCCTTATTTTGATAGAAAATTGGTCATAATCTTGTATGCCTAAGTACCAAAATTAGATTTGTGCAATCGATGTAGTGAAAACAGTTATTTCCTCTTAGCTATCATTTTAGACATCTCCTCTGAAATCTCAAGAGATGTTCAGGTCTTTCACTGCTCAGCCAATGATATCTATGCAAACCACTGATTCTCCTAGAGCTGTATTTGTCCACTATTTTGAACACTGAAGCTGTTTGAACACTGACGCATTTTGAACACTCTTTGACTTAAATTATTCTGCTCCCTCCCTCCAAACCCAGACGTCAAACTGACAGTCAAATCAAATGGTCCAGTTTATTCTCACCTCTGATCTAAAATACTGTTGCCTTTGTTGCATCACTTTAAGCAACGCATAAGTAGCTTTTAGCACCATCTAGCTAACTCCCAATGTAACATACTTCTCCAGTCTTGTAATTCCTTTTGGAAATGTTTTGAGTTCTTTTCTACAAACCTCACACATTGTTCATTTTTAGCTCTCTGTATGAAATTAATCTCACACATAAAGGCAGAAAACTTTCTCTGATGTGGTTGTAGGCTTATTTTACATGTGATAAAATGTATTTTAATAGAGAGCAGAAGGCTGGCTGGAAGGGCAAGCAACCGACTTCTGACTATTAACTGACTTCTCTCAGAAAAAGTAGAAAATCAGAATTAAGTTATTTTGTAATTGGTCACTAGTTCAGATATGTGGTTGCTAATTTTGATGAAGATCTGAATTTTAGATAGCTTGGATAAGTAAGAGGATCACACAGGCTTCGTATTGTAGTACGGGTTCTTTGTGGTGGGTGCTGCACTGGCTATTCGGACTGCCACTACCCTTTTCAGTTGATTCCAATGAGACAGCTCTTCAACATGAAATGGATTTGCAGT
This sequence comes from Stercorarius parasiticus, assembly GCA_013396915.1. NCBI lineage: Eukaryota > Metazoa > Chordata > Aves > Charadriiformes > Stercorariidae > Stercorarius > Stercorarius parasiticus. Next base: position 56,097 of record VWZL01000683.1, read on the forward strand.
TTCATTCTGATAGTTACACAGTACAATAAATTTTTCAATGAAATCTATAGGAACTTAGAAAGGTGTTGAAACGAAGCTGAAAATACTTTATGATTAATTTTTCATTTTGTTGTTTATACCTATGATATGTAAGAGAAATTACATTAAAATTGTTTGCTATGTCCCATAAGAAAAGAGCACAAGTAAGAGCAAAGAAGCTTTTTTAAGCAGTGAGTAGACCAGCAAGTGTGTTTTCTTCAAGGATAACTGCATTTCTCCTTTTCTTGTAATTTTTTTCCTTTCCTTCCTCAACTCACTATACAAATGTTATCTTTACAGTGCCTAGAAGTTCCTACAAGATTCTAGTTTTACCCTGTATATCAGAGACCTGCAAAAGCTTTCTGCTCCCAAGGTAATAAACCGCTGTATGTGCTGAAACTGCCTCTTTCGGTCTCCTAATTGTGTTTTCATTTTGTGCACCTCTGCCATCAAGCAATATGCAACTGGAGTGCTTGAACAGTAACTCCATTTCATTTGCATAGTGTCAGGGGCATAATACAGTTTTCACATGGAAAATGCAGAAAACCTGAACATTAAGGGACCCAAGTTGCTTATAGATAAAGACATTAAAGTTTCAATAACATGTAAATTCTGAAATCATAAACCGCCTGTTAGAGAAAAATGATGATTGTGGCAAAATGAATGCTATTAGCTAGAAGTAACAATTAGATTTAATATTTATAACTGAGTTAATGTAGGATTTGTAGTTTTCCAATAATCCAGTTGGTACTGCATTAGTAAAGGAATGCTGTGAATTTATCTGTTTTTTTCTCTTGCATTAAATGAATAAAATACACTAATCAGAAGAAAATGAATTGATAACACATACCAAAGTAACCAGATATTTTTCTTCTATTCACCACAATTACACAGCAAGTATAATTCTGAAAAAGGACAAAACTTAAAATATAAGGTAGTTCCAAAATTTAACAGAATTTTCCCAAGAAAATTATTTATACACTCAAAAAGGTAGGAATTTTCAGCTTCTTAAAGTAGATTTTATTGTATTTAATAATGCCTAAAACATTTCAACTGACTTCTTTTAGAAAAAGTAGAAAATCAGAATTAAGTTACTTTGTAAGTGTTCGTTAGTTCAGATACTATGGTTGCTAATTTTGATGAGGACCTGAATTTTAGATAGCATGGATAAACAGTCAGGATTAATACAACTAATGTGTCTAATTTTATTCTATTATTGTGATATATAAAATGTCTTGGTTTTTTATAGAGTTTAGTAACGTTAAAAGGTAGTTGGATGAGTTTTTGGTTTTTTTTTTCTGTTTCTTTTTCTATTTTAGTTTGGTTCTGAAACCCACACTTTTTCAATTACTGACTAAGATACCTTGAATTAAGGCTGACAATTATTTCCAGAAATCAGGAATTTGGCCCCATTGGGTAATTTACGGCATTGACTTCCCCTATAACTCACCAAGCAGGGTTCATCTGAAAGATATTGAATGTTACTACAGAGTATGTAATGTATTTGTAATATTCTAGTTGTTTTGGATTGGTCACCCTAACATGGAGAAAAAGAAATCTGCTGGTTTTTTGTTCTGTACCCACTTTTCCCATTACAGGGATCATTTGCTCCCATTGGGAGCAAGGCATTTCATAATTCAATTCATTAAGATGCATTAACTAATTGTATCCATTCTCTTGCAGTTAATTAAACTAAATCAAGTCAATTATACTTTTCTATCTCTGTCTTTTCTTTTGCCTAATCTAAATTGGACAAAATGAACCTTAGCTGGAAAATAAAAAAGAGAAAGCATTCCCTATAGCAAAAGTTGAAGACCTAATATCATAGTGTGAAGATAGTTTAATGTCAAAGTGATAGAAAAGACTTTTAATCTCATTTACCTATTATAAAGATTGATTATCTGGTGTTTGTTGTGGTTGTGGGGTGGTTTAGTTTGTTTGTTTGGTCTTTTTTTAATTCAGAACATGGTGACATCCTTCCAAGAAATGGACACTGATGTACATTTCATTTAAGAATTTCAACATAACACAGCCATGGTATAAAGCTGTCATGAGACAGCGCTCATTTGAGCAGCTAGCATTTTTTCCTGATGTCAAATAATCACCGGATTCCTGTTGAAATGGGAAAAAAACAAACAAAAAATTTTACCTAAACATCTCTTCTTAAAGAATAGTCTATATAAAATTTTCAGATTAGCTACTGGGAAATAATAAAATTAATCGTTTAAATTAATGATACCCTGCCCTTCCTTCTTCCTCCATCTTTATTTTCTCCATACTCTATTTTTTGTAGAGTTATTTTTCTGCTACTACATTGATGTCAGAAAAATAAATTTGGGAAGAAGTTCATGGCAATAAAATGGAACATTTCCAGAAGTAGTACTCCACAATTAAAAACACAAAAAACGTTTCTGAGCTGTGGAGACCACTGAGGATCACAACAGAAGGTAAAAAATTTTTCTTCACCTCGCTTTTTTTTCCTCTCTGTTAACTACAGTTATGCATGTGAACATTAAAAATGAGCAACACTAGGGTTACTTCTGAGTGGTGTTGGATTAGTCTAATTCATAACCACAGATGACCTGTGAATTCTTTCTGTGTTTATTTTCCCTTGGTACAAATATGCAGCAAGAAAAGACCAAAAACCTAAGGGTATGAAGATAAGAAACACTTTCTGTGAATCATGTCACTAAAATGCTCTCATTTCAAGCCCAAAGCAATTTGCAGTATATAGCATTTAATCTGGTCATGACAGTTTGGGGATTTCACAGAGATTAAAAGTTTTCTGCTTTACTATCATTTTACCACCTCTTTGTTCCCTACAAAATGAAAACTCAGCCTTGTCTGTCTTGAAGTTGTACCTTTTCGGTGAGGTATAATAGCTGCCAAATGAAATATTTCGCATCCCCTTCACCCTCTGCCCTTGGATTCAGACGTGATAATGTACTTTTAAAAAAGGTTACTATCAATGAAGAGATGGTATGGGGAAAGGGATCCAGGATGTTGATTTAGACAGGTGTCTTCTTTTTCATGCTTTTCTGTTGCATTGGTTTTCATTTTTTGTCCTATCAGAGAACCCCTTTCTTCATACAGCTGACAACTGACTTCAGTTCTTCTATAGGTGACTTGTCATAAGATCTACTTTTCTGTCCTATCTGTATATTTCAACCTCCAAGGTTCTATAGCTCCCTGTCATACTTCATTGACTGTATCTTCTCAATAGATTTCGAGACCTAGGTTCCTAAAATTGCTTTTCATTAAGAACAATGGTCTTAGGAACTTTTCAATTAATTCAATTTTTTCACAGTCCCTTTAATTTACCTAAACTGACCTCATGAAACCTGAGATGTGAGGAACTTAATGGCTAAATTAATTGAGAAACATGCATTTGTTCTGATAAAAGCTGCAAGAATGTTTTCTTTACATCATTTCAGTTTTGATTCTTATCCTGTTTCTTTCCATGAAAACTTCAAACTGTGTGTCAACATCAAGAACATGTCAAGTAGCTGAGAAAGCATTAACCTGTCTTCATAGTGGAGTGAAAACTGTATTTCACTTTTTTTTTTCTAGACAGCTATTACTACATTAAACATTAATCAAAGATTTCTACTTTTTAATTTAATGAACTGAGATTTGTCTGCTACTGTATCTGGTCAGAAAAGGTCTACTTACCCATATTTTCAAGTTTTTCTTCTGCTTATAAGGACATTGCCCATGAGTTAGAATATATCTCCAAAGGGGAATAAAGATGGCCTTTTGGTTTTCCCTCTTCAAACACTCCATTACTCTTTTGTATATGAACTACTCTGCCCTAAAACACTTTAGAGTTTATCTTGATTTGCTAAAACCAGGAGTAACACTGACCAGTCTCATTATTGATTGTAACACAGAACTCCCTACACTGGAGAGAGTGCACTAAAATCAAAGGATGGTGAGAAAAACTTGTGTTTATCAAAGCACACAGTATCTTACGGTAGCAGGGTTACTAGCTGGTGTGTCCAGATAAGGCTATGCACTGGAAAAGGATAGCCACTCTGATCCCAAAAGATTGCTTTCAACAGGAAATGTAGCATTTCTCATTCAGTGACATTGTGCATTGAAACCTTCTCAAAGCCAGGAAAAGTGTGTGGCAAAATAGTAGCTTCTGCATCTAGACCTCTTTCTGACTGCAATTTTAATTTTACTTTACATCAGAGGGCTGGAACAACCTCACATGGCAGAAGGTGCCTCCGTAGGTACCCTCTGTGCTGCAGTAGTTCAAAAGATATGTTCTGTTAATAAAATACGTCTTCTCTTAAAGAGCACTCAAGCTACCAGGGATGTTTTTTTTTAAAAACAAGCAGCAAACCACAAGATATCTGGCCTTACTACTTTTTTCTCCTCCTTAAACAAGTACAGATGCAACAGTTCATATTGTCTTCAAATCGATCTTTCAAACCTCAGCTGTTTTATTTGCTCTAAGATGGTTCTCCTTCCTTCTCACAAAGAAGAAGTATAACTAAAGAGGTGGAAAAAAATCTGGAAATGTATCTTGGTCCTAGCCATTACTAAATTACTATTTCATCGATATGATGGTATTTGAGGCAAACAAAAATCAGAGAGTATATAGATGAAAGAACAGCAGTAATTATTTGTTGACCTTGCTACATTAATAATATAGACTACCAGAGACCTCTGAAATAAAAGTTTTAACAATGGAGTGTATAAAAAATTCTCATTAACCATCAAGAATCTCAAATATTGGACAAAAGCAAAATCAAACTCTTAGCTTATGTGCTGTGTCTTCTGAATATTTTACCTATTGTTATCTATATATTAGAGAATACAAACCAAAAAAATAACTTTCCTTGAGTAATATTTGAAGTAGAAGGTAGCACCTTGCAAAAGCGTATCTTTAGGATATGGCAGCTCCATAGAAGCCATTCTTGAATTTTTATGCTATAACCAACTCTGTCTTCCTCCTTCTCTTTCTCCTTCTCTTCCTTCTTTTTCCTTTAATTTTCCTTTTCCTTTCTTTTTTCTTTTTTCTTATATTTTTTCCTTTTTTATTTTTTCTTTTCCTTTAATTTTCCTTTCTTCTTTCTTCCTTTCTTTTCCTATGATTTAATGTTGTGGGTTTTTTTTCTAAAATAAACAAAGCATGAACCCAAAGTGTTGTGGGAAACCAAAAGATGTAAAAAAAAAAGCGATGTAATATTGACTAATGAAATGATGACAAAGTAGAAAAAAGAGAAAAACATTCTGCCCCAAGGGTGCCACCCTGAGGAGTGTTCTCTTCAGCATCTTTCAGATCTTTCTGTTGGTTTAGCCAACAGAAGTTAGTCAATAATTTTGTATAACAGATAGGAATAGTATATATAAACATATGATATAAACAGTAGAAAAACACAGATGGATTTTAACTAGAGAAACAATAGAAAACAAGTGCAAACATCTTGTAATCACGTGAAGAAGTAGGTGATGGATTCATGTTTTAGATGACTGCCTGCTTCATCAAGAAATTTATTTCCCACATTAGATGTCTTGACCTAAGATGAGAAGATGCCATCCCACTGTTTTCACACTCTGTCATGGTCTAAGACCCACGCAGCCATTCGCTCACTACCCCTGGTGGGATGGGGAAGAAAATTGAAAGGGTAAAGGTGAGAAAACTCGTGGATTGAGACCAGGACAGGGAAAGCAAAAGCTGCGTGCACAAGCAAAGCAAAATAAGGAATTTGTTCACTGCTTCCCGTTGGCAGACAGATGTTCAGCCATTTCCAGAAAAGCAGGGGTCCATCACATGTAACTGTTACTAGGGAAGACAAATGCCATAACTCCAAACATCCCCCTTTCCTCCTTCTTCCCCCAGCTTTTATTTCTGAGCACAACATCATATGGTGTGGGATATCCCTTTGTTCAGTTGGGGTCAGCTGTCCCAGCTGTGTCCCCTCCCAGCTTCTTGTGCACCCCCAGCCTATTCACTGGCAGGGCAGTGTGAGAAGCAGAAAAGGCCTTGACGTATAAGTACTGCTCAGCAATAACTAAAACATCCCTGTATCATCACAAATCCAAAACATAACCCTATATGAGCTGCTATGAAGAAAATTAACTCTATCCCAGCCAAAACCAGTATCCGTTGTTAGGGTTTCTACCTAATCAGGACAATGGCACAGTGTTGCAGTTTTGGCTTAGCTTAATATTGATTTTGTAGCTTAATATTTAGCTAAAATAAATAAATAAAAAAAGAATGAGAAGGTAGAGTGTTCTAAAAAGAAAAAAAATCTGTAATAAAAAACAAAGTACTTTATATGCAGATAAGTAACTAAAAAAGGCAATGATTGTAATGAGATAAGGATATAAATGAAATGTGAAGTAGACCAGTTTCAGAAGGAATCCTATTCCCTCACTCTGAGTTCTTCAGTTAATTTCTTTAGTGGTTTTCAGCTTTGTTTTCTTGTTGGTGTTATTATCTTTTTTTTTTCTGGGGGAGGGGGCATTACATCAACAAGAAACACATCACCAAAATTCACAGGAGGTACCCCAGTGAAAATAGAAAAAATTGTGACTGGAGTTAGAGGTGATAGAAAAATGACCAAAGTAAAAAGTTAGTGAAACATGCATTATTTCTTTGAACAGTATATGCCTGAAAAGAAAATTAGCAATGAAATTAGACAATGAAATGGGCTGTTTTATCCATCATTCTTCATATTACAGCTGAAAGGTCCTCAGAGAGGAATGCACAGCCTTTTGAATTATGATGGTATTTTCTTATTGCTCTATGATCAATTTATATAATGGACTGCATGCTGAAACACAGGCTTAGCTGGTTATTAAACTCCATCTCAAAAATGTTCAAATAGACTTGTGTAATAGTAATTAGTAAGACATCCTGTATGAAGATACTATCTGAACAACCACGTATAGGAAGGAAAGTTCATGCAGTGCTGTGCTCCTGGTTTTTTTTTTTAAAAAAGGAGGACTAGAAGGGTCTTTCTGAATTTTGTTACTCTCTTCAAACCTGTGCTGTTTACTGAAGCAAATGACTGTATCCACGTACAGAACCAGATAGCTCATGGGAACCCAGGTACCAGACTACTTTTTTCAAACATTGTATTCCTCAGCACTAAAATCTCCTGGATCAATTTAGCCTATATCTAATTAATGTGCCACACAATAGGTTTACTATTATAATAGTGGATGACAAGAAGAATGCAAAAAAATACCACTGCAATTAGATCTTTCCATCTACATTAATTTAGCAAATTAATGACTTTGAAATAACCTCAAATCAGAAACAAAGAGCACTCAGAGACATTGCTAAATTAGGAGGTTTTTGGTAACTGTTAAAAAAAAAAGAAATTAAATGTATTGGTGCAGAACATACAGAAAACAAACAGTGGTGGAAAGTAATGAAGAAGTGCAGATTAATCAGTAACACTACAGGCTTTTTAATCATCTTATTCAAGACATTCAAAAAAAGAGACTGTGCTACTGTAAAAGTAGAAATATGAGCATTTGCAGAAATTAATGCAACTGCAACTGCCTGTCACCACTTGTCACCTGAAACTATGTTTTTGCATTCTGTACCAGAGAGTTTTTACCACTGCCTGAGTAAAAGTAGTTTTCATACAAGTTAGCAGTTGTAATTTACTAACTTTGAACTTGAATGTTGGAGCTAAACATTGGAACCCTCACTTGCAAATGCTGTTAGGTAAAACACCAAGGCCCTGACAATTTTAGGTGTTTAGACCTCATCCTTATGTTGATGGGTAAATAGTCTGTTTTGTTATGCATTTGTTATGCAAATTTAATTTGTGTAATTACAATGCTGGTGCAAATTCCCTTCCAATTCAGTGAAATCAATTTTCTGTGCCTGTATCCTCAAATGTCAGAAAGGGATGCATACTTTATCAAAGGGCAAAAGGGAAGGTGACAGGGAGAAACTTCACTTGGGTTTACATGCTCGGATTTGTTAAAGTTGCTACATTGAAAATAACCAATATCAGCAAATTATTCCCCATGAAAGTAATCAATATTAGGAAATCTCAAACAAACAAAGAATAAATCCCAAACTCCAAAAACTTTCTTTGGCAGGGGATGGACTAAACCTTTAATACTCAAATATGTAAATAGAATAGAAGGATTAGGGTTGGAAGGGACCTTAAAGATCATCTAGGTCACACCCCCCTGCCATTCTGCAGGGACACTTTCCACTAGACCAGGTTACTCAAAGGCCCATCCAGCCTGGCCTTGAATACTTCCAGGGAAGGGGTAACCACAACTTCTTTGGGCAACCCATTCCATTGTCTCATCACCCTCACAGTAAAGAATGTCTTTCTAATATTTAATCTAAATCTATGCTCTTTCAATTTAAAACCATTACCCCTTGTCCTATCACTACACTCCCTGGTAAAGATTGCCTCTTAATCTTTCCTGTAGGTGCCCTTTACGTACTGAAAGGCTGCTATAAGATCTCCCCGGCACCTTCTCTTGGCTAAACAACCCCAACTCTCTCAGCCTGTCTTCATAGGAGAGGTGCTTCAGCCCTCTGATCATCTTTGTGGCCCTCCTCTGGACCCACTTGAGCAGGTCCATGTCTTTTTTATGTTGGGGGCCCCAGAGCTGGACGCAGTACTCCACATGGGTTCTCACAAGAGTGGAGTAGAGGGGGAGAATCACCCCTTGACCTGCTGGCCACACTTCTAGCAAATATAAAACACCAGAAGGTATAATCAAATTTTATCATACTATACTAAGTAATTTAGTCAAGACAATCTTGCGTTTATCACAATTCCTTACAGTTGACCAAAATATATGAATGGTAAAAACAGCTAGGGTCAACTAAAGCATTTTATTACTTTGTTTAGCAGTTTATTCTAATAGCAAATCTCTCAGTGCCTGAAAAAGAAAGCTGCCTTAAAATATTTCTCAGTTCTCTTGTGAATTTGCAAATCAGGTTCCTGCGTATGGTTCTTCTTTTGCCTTTCTCCATTTAAGTCTAAAAGACTTAATCCCTTGTGTACCAATTTATGATTACCTGCTGGGGCAAACTGCAGAGTGCCTAAGGGTTGCAGTTTCCAAATCACCCAGATCAGAGGATCTCCGACGACTTCACTGTTTCCCTTCAGCCTGTGGTGTCTGTGATTTCTTTGCATGGAAGCCAAGGTGCAGGGGGCAGTTTGAGGGAGGAAGAAAGCAAAGAAGGGAATCTGGATGCTGCTAGGATACATTCCTATTTGGGAAGTGCTCGTCAGAGCAGAAGTTGAGAAATGTTCACAGCGAAAATCTAAGAACTTCTGAAGCTTTTGTTCTGGGTGTTTTCTGGGCGGAAGGGGAGGTTGGTTGGTCAGTTAGTTGGCTGGATGTTTTTTCAGTTGTTCCACCTGTTTTGTATATCCTTTTATCTGTTTTTTCATGATATTTATGCAAACTTCAGGACTGGATTCTCACTTTATCTTTTTTTCTAGCACCATGTAAATAAAGTTATCAGTTCAGAAAAGATAACACAGAAATCAGTAATAAAAGCACAGACAGTATTAATGTCACCCTAAATATTAATAATTATGTTAATAAATTTCCACTCATTCGTAATATCTCTGCTAGATCTGTCATTGTTGTATTACACACATTTGAACTTTACCAAAGATGGGACTACCAAGGACAGGATCTGGGAAATTTTCAGTATAAAATAAATAAACCTAGGCTGTTGGCAGACATCCATAGAACAGGACAAGAAAATCTGTTCAGATAGGTACAGTTTAGTTTTTGTACCTTAAATTCATAGCCCAATTTTATTCCAGCCTGCTCCTTCTGTATGCAAGCTGTGGATGTCCAAAACAAGCATAAAGCACTTGAATAGTGCTTTAAAGCATGATCTCTCCATTCTTACATAGCTACAAATTTATGAACAAGTCAATGAAACTTTTTTAAATTTGAGCATGTAAATTTGCCTTTAGGCAATAAGAAATTTGGTCTCATAGAGTTAGTTTTTCCAGTGTCACATGTTTAAACACAGGAGTTTATCATAAAAATGCCTTCTTAGCCATATGTACAGATTACCACCGTGATTCTGCAATAAATTGAAATTATTGAACGATATTTGAACTGTGATATAGATATGCTGTTGTGTAACACTTGAATTAGACCTGGGAATATTAAGGAAGGCCTTCTGGAAGAGGGAGATATCCTCCTAATTTTAGTAATAATGATGATAATAATAATACTTATTATTATTAATAATAATAAATCTGTAATGGAATTAAATCCTAAACTACCCCTAAAATTGGGCACTGGCACAGAATATAAGAAGAAAATTTTGGACTTGTGAAGCTAAAACACAACTCCACAATTTCCACTTTCTATTCTTTGAGATTCTGTGGCTATTACTTGGCCTGTTCTGTGGCTAGGTGAAAAGTAAATGGTGTATAAACACCATAACCATTTTGCATGTGCTTCTGTATCGTGTATCGTGTACAATACTGTGCATAGTATCATGTAACATACAAATATGTGTATGTGTTATAATACCTAAAGTATAGATTTTTGTCCTTCCCCCAACAGGTACATTCCTGAGTTTACCTTTCCCACTGTTTTGTAAAGCTACCCCTTTTCAGTTTTTGCTATGGTCCAGTCATGATAGCCTGGAACTTAAAATGTGCTATTTCATCCAACTTTCCAGGTCATTTGCTGAGACAACCAGCAGTGTTTAAACTTGCTCAGGCTTCTGTATCAGTGAACAGATGGAGTAAATCCACCCTGAGATGCAGAATCTGCACCATCCCTCTTTCTCAGCCAGTTTACCGCATATTAGTTTGTATTGAAGGAGAACATATAGCTAAGGACACACTGTACTAGGCACTGTACAGGCATAACAAATTGAGAGTTTTCGTCCAGGGAGCTTAAATTTAAGTTTGAAATGAGAGACAGCAGGTGGATAAGACAGATGGAGAGGAAACACAAAAATAGCAGTAAGACAGCTGTAAGCAGTGCAATAAGCAGTGGTCACACCAGCTGGCTAATCACTGACAAGTGGTTCCTACCATTGCCACAAAGACAAGCTTGAAGGAAGGATTTAAAGTGGAAGTGAGGATTTTTTAGAATTGTTTCCACACAGAAATGGGAATGTGAGAAAATGACATTGTTTGTGTGAAAAATGCAACAAACAGGCAATCAGAAGCTAGGATTCCAGACAGCACGGCAGTGGGAATCTGAATCCTTGATGTATATACATGACTGCAGATGAGGTGGGCATTAACCTTGAAGGGTTTTAAAAGTTATTGGAAGTTGTATAAAATAAGAGCTACAGTAAGAAGGGTTTGCATTAGCTATGTTTGAGGCAATGAACAAAACAAAGATTTGTACAAAACTGCCTAGAAATATTTCAGGTCAATTTAAAGGAGACAAGTTTAAATATGATTAAGAAAGAGGAGGCAAAATTTCATTCCTCAAAGGGATACATAAGCATCTTGCCAGCATCAGTGTCAATAGTGGGGGACAGGAGGCTGAGTGGGACTTATGAACGGATGTTTTTGAGGATTGATATGTCTGCCTTTTCACCTCAAAAATCAAAGTCAAAGATTTTTTCCTGTTATAGCAGGTGGACCTCTGTGGACTTAGGATGTGCACCATACATAGGGTGTGTGGAGACTCATGGTGTCTGATGTGCCTTGCCCTGGAAGCAAAGACAGACAGCTCTGTCTCCAGGGAAACTTTATTGTTTCTTTGCATCAGCATCCAAAAAAGTGTCTATAGTTAAGAACTTATTTGGAGCAGGTTTGCTATTTAAGAACATAGCTTTCAGTTTTAGTACTTTATGCTGGTCTCTGAAGCTTGTATCGCTGTCTCCCTATATCTCTCTCCTCTTCGCAGATGGTTTCAACAGCTTGAGCCTGCCTCTTTGCAGATGATGCCAGATGCTCCCTCTCTAACAGGCAGCTTTAGATCCCTCTCACCCACGTTCACAGAAACAGGTGATACCAGATGCCCCCTCAACTCGAGTCTCACCCAAATGAGTGCAAATACACACACCCAAGCAATGCAGTAGATTTGCATATACTAAACAAGTGAAGCCAGGTATGTTTTTGTGAGTTAGGACTTGCCGGAAGAACTACCTCTTTCAGTGGCTCCTCCAATGTCTAATCAATATTTACTCTTCCCCTCCTTTGCACCTATTTCTTCCTCTTTCTAAATCAACTGTAAATGGATTATAATTTAATACTTGGGACTTAAAGGGCTAATATAAGGTAGTTTAGTTTATACACAAGTCACAGATTTACAATAAGATCATTTATAAGGTAAATATTTATCCCATTTATTTCTGGATCTGTTAAATGTGTTTATTCAACAGTTATTGGGAAACTAATAAACCCACCTTTTATTTTGATGAAACAAATCATGTATATACAGCATTTCCTGTTGAAATGTATATATATTACTGCCAAAAGCTGTAAAAAAGTTTTATGTTTTACTGCAGGAATACTGCGAAGTTAAAAATGTATTTCTAACTGACATTTAGTACCCACTAAACAATACCTACATCATAACTACTAATACTGTAAAAAATGTACAACTGTAACTGAAGGATTCTAAGGAAAATATTCCTCTGCTGCCAATTTCTTTATTTTATATCCTTTCAATACTTTGCAGATGTCAGCCAAACCCTGGATGCCAGTTGTTCTCAAACTGGTGGACAGAGACAAGTGATACTTTGAAACATATTAAACAGTAACATTGGTTATCATTTCATCTTGTTGCATTTTGTTTTGCAGGTGGTCCCACTTCTCCTCACGTTCATCTATACAACAAAATCCAAAGCACTAGAACTGATGAGCCTATTAGGCTCTGCACAGCTGTTAAGGGCCCAAGCACGAATATCAGATTGCAGGACTGAGAGATTTAAGTTCTGATATTACAAGCTTCAAAAGACCCAAATGCACCAGTATGGTGCTCACTACAGGACTGGTTTTGCTGTGTAAATGACTTAGTTGTCACACCCAGAATACACAGAATTCTATAGCAGTGTAGAAGAATTCCTTGATAAAATGGAGATTCTGCATTCTTTAAAAGGCAAACCCAGAAAATAAGTCTTGGGATGGTGTATAATGAGTAATTAACTGTGTATTAGTATCCTAGAAAATGTAATCAGTCAAATAAAAACAGGTGAGAGGATTCAATAGCCTCTAATTTTCATATTGTGGGATGCAGGTTTTCCTTCAAAATATTTTGCATTTTATCCTCTCTTAAAATATATTGTGTGGCCTATAAAGTATTATTTCAAGGGAAAATTATTTACTCGAGGAGCACTGAATGTTTTCTCAAATACTACGAATAAACTGCCTAATGTTCTGTGAAGCTTATCACTGATAATCCTATAATTCCATACAGAAAGATGCGAACAAGATGCTTTATATTGCCTGGCTTTGTTGAGAAAATATATTTTTTATTCTTTCCAGCATTCTGGATGCGCTTTAGCATTATTGGAGGGTTAGCCTTAGAAGAGCATTAGACATTTCTGATAATCACTTTGAGTAAGCTGATCAGCACCAGTAAAAGTGTCTAGGAGGAAGCACCTTTAGAATACAAAAAGTAGTACTGAAGCAGAAGCAGCAAAATGTGAGATAGAAAGAATAGTACAGTGCCAAAGAACAGATATAAAGTTAGGGGTGGTTCAAATCAAAATAGTAAATTCTTAATATGACTGCCCAAATGGTTGGTGGTTTTCAATCTGTTTCCTTCTTGCTCTGTGATAACAGTGATTCCGATTTATTTTTCATTATTATACCTGTGCCTGTGGAGTGGAAGTGAGATACTCAGTGCAGGAAAGTGGTATTTTTGGATGCCTTTGCTTTGACTTAATGCATATGGGTTTATTTTAGTCGTAATTTTGCCAGACCATGAAAAGAGCCATCTGGAACACGTCTAATTTGGACTCTCAAACCTACATAAAGAGAAATCTAAAAGTTATGGACTGTTTGAATCAGTTTTTCCTCTGTTGGAGCAAAGTATTGGCTTAGAAAGTGTCCTAGGGTCCTCTTGAAAGCATCAGAGGGTCTGAGCATACACTTGTTTATGCATATCATCAGAGATTTTATGCTATGTGTGCATGTAATATACAGATGTTTTAAATGGATGCCTTGGTCTAGGTTTGCTGGGTTTTGCAGACCACCTGAAGATATGCAATAGTTCCAACTTGTTTAGTGTCAGACCTTAAACACACAGTTTATTGAGATGTTTTTCAAAGCAGGGCTTTTTGGTCTAGTTATTTTGGTCTATACAGTAAGGTTGTAGTGAGGTCAGAAATACTGCAAGTGATTGCCTTAGCACTGGGATATTCTAAACCAGATATCTTCCTTCTGTTCCACACACATCGAATTCAAAACTATTATACACATCTCTTCTTGTATGAGTCAAACCTGTCAGTGTCATTGTTCCCCTGAGATTTTGAAAATAGCAGTTTCAGTGCCTGGTAACATGAAAGTGTCCAGAAATGATCCAAAGGTGAGCACCAACTTCATGACAAAAATATAGACCCCTGATCACTGGAGATGTTTTAGAGCAGGCTGGATAGTTGAATTCCTCTCTTGTTCCAAAAATGTTTAGATCTTGATTTAATAAATTCATCTCTCCTGCAAGAGAACCTGCTTCTCAAAATGCTAAGATTGTTATTGTGGGACTCAATAAATTTTTGTTACAGTTGATGAATTATTTGTAAATCATCAACCTGAGGCTATCCTAGCTCAATAAAGATTGCAACATAATTTTTTTTTAGTTTATTGGCTTTTCAATGACTGGAGTACGAGACATGGTAGCATTCATCATAACTAGTCTTTATGCTCACCAGATACGATACATTTTGGATTTAGAAAAAAAAATAATTATACAAGACATGAGTCTTCTTGGAAACAAGTGTATAAAACTTGCTCTTAGATATTTATCTTGTGCAAGATAAATATCTTTAACTGGCAGTGAATCCAAGCAATCTTAATAGCACAGATGTTGGTCATTGCATAAAAACTGTAGGCAACTATTCAAAGAAGACTCATAATCACCTCCTGGAATGGCTATATAAAAATTGGCAGTGATGATGCGTAGAAGAAAGAGAGAGGGTGCAAAGTAGCGGTAATCTTCTATGAGAAAACAGCAAATGGAGAAAGGCTACAAATGTGAGCTTCTGTTTACAGAAAGAATATAGATAAAATCTAGTGAATGACTGATGACGTGGTGAAAGGACCATTACCAAAGGGAGGAAAAAAAAAAGAAGGAAAAAAACCCAGGGCTGGGGGGGAGAGCAAGAACTGTATCTGAATGACCTAGGGCTGAGAACTGAGAGTAAATTTTCACAGTCATTTATAGTCTGAAACGTTTGATCTCAATGACCGTTTTACTGTTGGCTCCCACATGTTTTCTTCGTTAGAGACTCAGTCTATTTTGGAGTAGTTTGCCTCAAGTTTTAGTCCTTTGTAGAGCTGTACCAAAGAGTCAGAGCCTGTCTAGAGAGGGAAATCAATGAAGTATTTAGAACAATGACAACATCTAGGTTCTGTTTCTAATGAGGATGACAGTGCAACTTCCTTTACTTTATGCTCTTCTTGGTCAACATGTGGCTAAAAAGTTACCAATTACATTATTGGCTTCTTGAAAACTGAGAGAGAGACTCTAAGATTTGTGTCAAAAGGTAACTCTGCAAAAGAAATCTTAGTCCTCTGTACAACTTTTTCAAGCCTATTTCCTTAGGAACTCTAGCTGAAAACTTGATGAAATGTCAAGTTTTCACAGGTTTGCCCTTAATGAGCAAAACTTCAATTATACTTCAAGGCATTCTGCTTCTTTGAGGCTTTTTTTTTTCACTTCACTTGAAACTCTTAGTCTGCAGCCGTTAAAGTCATGTTTCAGAGACCTGGGAGATATTATCGATTTTTCTTTGCCAAAAAAAGATCACTACCTTTAGGCAAGGTGTGAATACTAGATTACTGCATTTTTTTACTTCCAACTTCTAATTCTTCTGTGTCCTAAATCTAGGTGACTTACTTTTTTACGTGTACTAAGTACAAATATTGAAAAATTATAAATGCTACCTTCCTTACAATGTCAGTTATGCGTCACAAATAACATTAATAAAGCCAAGGGCCTTATCCAGGTTTATATTGATGCAAATGACAAGAGGGCTTGTCTGTGGTCCAATTCACTGACTGTATATTTTTGCTTAAACTTGAAATTTCCTTAAGACAATAATTAGGTAAATACAAATTATTCTTTTATTCAAAATAATACAGGCTTGTTTTTATCCACTTATTATGTCACATGCAGAACTTCATACGGCTTTTAAGAAGATTTTTCTTTTAATTTTAAATTTAAAAATGCCTGCAAAATATTATATCATACACAAGAAAATATCATGTTGATATTAAATAAGGTTAAGAATTTAGAAACAATTGCAACAACTTTTCTTTCCCCATTGAGTATATTTGTTCTTAATGGAGGAGCATTAACTGACTTTTCAAATTATTTCAAATGATCATTCAACATCTGAGGAAATGCACAGAAACACTGACATTTGTTCTTGCAGTGTCACTGACTGACTGCAAATTTGAAGTGTTAAAAAGGATCTGAATTCAAGTCAAATCAGTTTTCAATGTTAGAAGTATAAGGACTGGAAGATATAATCCGTGAATTAGATACTGGAAAAAAAGTAAAATATGTATTATAAGAAATTTTAAAAGGAGAGAGATAAAAAACATACTTTTTTTCACCAAGAAGACAATGGAAGGAATTCCTTTTTTGATACTTACCTTGTAAAAATGTAGACGTGAGGAATATCAACTGTCAGAAGAAGGTTTTTGTGGGTTTTTTTTCCCTGATTTTTTTCTAAATTGCATTGTTATTGCTTACAGAAGAGACAAGTATCTAGCAGGCAATAAGGCAAATTTCCAAGATGAACAATGCATGATTTTAAGAAATTAGATAGTAATTAATTTATTTGAATACAAAAGATGGTGTACATAACCTTCCTTATAAAGCACTCATGATTATTTTTTTATTTACTTGGATTTTGTTCTCCAGCCCAGGTCATGACTCCTTTACTCAGAGTGTTATAATAATCTGCTATGTGTAATATGCAGACATAGAGTAGAAGAAAAGAAGCAGAATTACCCAGTTTTAAAGGTCTGAAATTTTGAGTCTGAGTAAATAATGTAAATATTGAGTAAACATTCAAAGCTACTTACGAAACTAAAAGGGAAATGTTAATCTCACCTAAACATGGCTAAGTGATAAGCGTCTAAACCTAATTGTTTAGGCTATAAACTATTTGAGCCTGTTTAAGGCTCTGCTAAATTCACACAAGACTCCATAAAATGACATGTCAGAACTGGGGACAGATTTAAGTATTTCCAGGACTTCGTGTTGTGCCCTGGTTGCAAGACTAACCACAGTTACAGAGTGTGACTAACGAGAGACTCTCTGGTGCATAATAACATTAATTAGATGGTGCACTTAAACATGAGTGTATTCTATTTTGAATATATGAGAAATTATCTGCCTTCTCACACCATAAAGACACTGGTAGAAAATCTGAATGTGTGCACAATATCAAAGGGAAGAAAAAAAGAATATATTACCTCCCATCTCCAAAACATTCCAAAACTTGTCTCTCACAAGAGCTACTTCATGTTTAAGTAAAGAAATGAAAAGAAAGTCACAACACAGAACTGTATTTTCAATAGTCCATCAATTTTTGTGTAGGAAGAAGGGCATCATCTTTGTGGTTGCAGGGTGTGCAAGATGTTTGCGAGTCTTTTTGCTCTGACTGGAATTACAGATTCAGAGGAAGGCAAAGCAATTAAAAAACTACACACAGAATCATTGCAGTTTAGAAGCTGATAGGCGTTGAGAAATTTTTTTATGGCCTTTACAGGGAAAGTATGGCAATTTACATGTGTTACAATTCTTTTTTGCCTTTCTGAAGAAAACCTATAAAAATATTACTTTAGACATTCCAGAAAGGTCTTGAAAGAACAAAACAAAAGAACTGTAATTCTCCATAGCCTGATGTTCAGCTCTAAATGTAACAAGGCATTGTTCAGTACAACTTCTGTAGTTACACAGGTAACAACCTCACTTGGAGAGCATTTCCACCACAAAGTAAACTCAAACCTGTCAACTGAGAGTGTTTAAGTGACAACACATCCTACTTTTGTTGTTGACTATGATTTAAAAACTCATTAATAATTTTTGAAATAGTTGGTTTTATTAAAAAAAAAAAAGAAAAAAAGAAAATATTCCAACCATTGCCTGATGAATTAGAATATTGATTTGTTCTTTGTAAAAATATATTATATTATATGAAAGGCTCTTCTAATCATTCTTATCTAGATTAATAAAAAAGTGTCTAATTTACTTTAGCCTTTCTTTCAATTTTATATTATTCAAGTTGTTTTCAGATTAATATTTCTAACTTTTAACAAGCTTTACATCTACACAAATTTTTGATTTTTACACTTCAATATCTCTTGTCCTACTATATCCTCTCATCAGACTTTTAGGATACAGAAGATAAATCTCATTCTTAAAATACAGTAAACCAGACATGAAATGCAGGTAACAAAGTAGTTGTAAATCTATTGTCAATATGACACACGTAAGGCTTTTAGATTTCCACTGCTCTAGAAAACTAGAGGAACTTCTTCAAGGTCTCAGCCAATTTTTGCTTTCTCTTCCAGTGGCATACAGGCATGCTACATAAGGTGTGATTTTCTAGGATTTTCTTTCTTAGAGGTATCACAGAAATATTCCTGAGCTCTGGTAGAAACTGTTGCATATTTTGCTCTTTTGAATGTTAGCTCATTTAGTGAGGTATCTATGTATATTCTAATATTTACCTTTCTTTTTCGTATGTTATAAGAAAAGAGAATATGTTGTAAAACAGAATAAGATACAAATACAATTAGGATTCCATAAAGAGGAAAACTTTTTATGATTACAACAGAAGGCATATGAGATATCTGGTCTTTGGTTACCAGGGTTGGCAAATGACATATTCAAAAAAGTGAAAATAAAAGTCTCATTAAGAGAAAAAGGAATCACAAGTTTAGATAACATAACCAGAGATGCAAGAATCTCAGAATATTTTTTAACTTGACTGAAAATTTATTAGGTAGTATACCTGTTACTGGCTACCCTTCTATAAAGTTTGGCTGAGATATGTATAAGATAATGAATTTTTGGGGAAGTATGGATCAGAGAAGACCTGTCTTGTCTTGTGTCTTCCAAAACTCCTGTAAGGCAAAATATCTGACTTCATTTGCAACTGTGGAAATTTTCAGTTCTTCAGAACAAAGATTTGCTGCTATGATAACACAATCTGATGTAACAAGTAGATATAAGTGAACATGTTCAGAAATTTTCCCCATCAGGACAGTCAAACAATGGGACCAGTTGTGCAGAGAGGTTGTGCAGTCCCCTTCATTGGTGGTTACACAACTAGCTAAAGTCCTGAGCAGCCTGGTGTGATCCAATAGCTGACTCTGCTTTGTGCAGGGGCGTGGACTAGAGATCTCCTAAGGCCACTTCCAACTTAAATTATCCTATGATTCTTTGATTCTTTAAAATTCATCTGTGACCTCCAGGTACATCTGCATATCATAGAATCATGGAATAGTTTGGGTTGGAAGGGACCATGAAAGGTCATCTAATCCAACCTCTCCTGAAACAAGCAGGGACATCTTCAACTAGATCAGGTTGCTCAGAGCCCCATCCAACCTGACCTTCAACATTTCCAGGGATGGCATATCCACCACGTCTCTATGAACCTGTTCCAATGTTTCGCCACCCTCATTGTAAATTTTTTTTTCCTTGTATATAGTCTAAATCTACCCTTTTTTAGTGTAAAGCCATTACCCCTTGTTCTATTGCAACAGGCCCTGCTAAAAAGTTTGTCCCTGTCTTTCCTGTAGGCCCCCTTTAAGTAGTGAAAGGCCACAATAAGACCTCCCTGGAGCCTTCTCTTCTCCAGGCTGAACAACCCCAACTCTCTCAGCCTGTCCTCATAGAAGAAGTGCTCCAGCCCTCTGATCATCTCCATGGCCCTCCTGGGCCTGGTTGTAACAGGTCCATGTCTTTCCTTTTTTGAGTGCTCCAAAGCTGGACGCAGTACTCCAGGTGGAGTCTCATGAGAGTGGAGTAGAGGGGCAGAATCACCTCCCTCCACCTGCTAGCCTTGCTTGTTTTTATTCAGTCCAGGATGCAGTTGGCCTTCTGGGCTCTGACCACACATTGTTGGCTCATGTCCGGCTTTTCATCCATCAGTACCCTCATGTCCTCTGGATGGCAGCCCATCCCTTAGGTGTGTCAACCGNGGGCCTGGTTGTAACAGGTCCATGTCTTTCCTTTTTTGAGTGCTCCAAAGCTGGACGCAGTACTCCAGGTGGAGTCTCATGAGAGTGGAGTAGAGGGGCAGAATCACCTCCCTCCACCTGCTAGCCTTGCTTGTTTTGATTCAGTCCAGGATGCAGTTGGCCTTCTGGGCTCTGACCACACATTGTTGGCTCATGTCCGGCTTTTCATCCATCAGTACCCTCATGTCCTCTGGATGGCATCCCATCCCTTAGGTGTGTCAACTGCCCCACTCAGCTTGGTGTTTTCCACAAACTTGCTGAGGGTGCACTCAATCCCACTGTCTATGTCATTGACAAAGACATTAAATACTACCGGTCCCAATACAGACCCTTGAGGGACACCACTTGTCACCTACCTACATACTTTTGGTACGAGACAACACAGCTATGCCTGGTTCTTGCAGACTAAACCCCATATGTCAATATCTGCCCGCTTTCTTTTGATTCAAATCTCTTAAAATGTAAGAACATAAAGTACTTCCTGACTATTGCTTCAAAATTGTCTCTATTGGCCCTGGGTGTAGAGCCACTGACATATATGGCTAGGGAGCCTGTGATTTTCATTTTGATGCTTCTCAGTTTGTTTCAGTCGTTGGAAATGGAAACATGAGATAAAAGTATCCAAATTATTGTATAACTTAACTCTGAAATAAAGTACTTTCACATAACATGTTTTTATTAACATTGCTTCAGTAATTGTTTAAAGATTAAATTCTTCATTTCCTCCTTAGACTTCATCAGGCTGACTATGTCTAAAGCGTCTGTACTCCAAATCCCCACCTGAAGATATGAAATTAAAGACTGCTAGATGCTAGTACAAGTAAAGCCGTCTTCTTCAATGTCCTGGGTTTTTTGGACAGTTCCCAAATCTTGTCAACTTACTAGCAGTAGAGGATACCTACCTCTTTAACTAACTCAAGTTCCAGTCAACATAACCCATTGAAGAAAACAGTTGACTTCGAACTGGCAATTCCCCTAACCTAATGGTTAAAGTGAAGACAAACTTTATATTGCCTCCTCAAGCTGAGTCCCTCAGCCAGGTTGGTGGTGCCTCTGGGAAAACATTTAAGAAAGGGAAAACACTGTATGGCAGTGAGAAATGAGAGAGAAAAAAGTGTGAGAAATAACCTTATGAATACAAAGGCCATTGAAGGAGGGGAGAAGGTGCTCTATGCACTGGAGCGGAGATTTTCCTGCAGCCTGTGGAAGTTTTGGAAGAGGCCGTGATGGATCAGGTATTTTCCTGCAGCCCACAGAGACAACTACACCAGAAAAGATATCCACACTGTAGCCCACAGAGGGCCCCTTGCTGGAGCAGGTGGATATATCCTAAAGGAAACTGCAGCCTGTGGAGAAACCACATGAGCATGATTCTGGAAGGAGCTATGGCCTGCGAAGAGGAGCCCATGCAGGAGCAGGTTTATTCTGAAGGACTGCAGCCCATGGAGGACCCATTCCAGAGCAGGGGAAAATTGTGAGGAGGAGAGAGTGGTAGAGAGGAATTGTTATGAATTGATCATAACCCTTCAATCCCCATCCCTCTGCACCACTAAGGTTGGGGAGGAAGGGGGAAGCAGGCAGGGAGGGGAGGAGGTAGAAGAGTCAGAAATGAAGGAGTTAGGTTGCTTCTGGGAAAAAGGGGTAAAGGTTGGGGGAAGGTGTTTTAGTTTTTGTCTTTGTTTCTTACTATCCAAATCTATTTTAAGCAGGAATCAATTAAATTAGTTTTCCCCAAGTTGAGTCTGTTTTGCCCATGATGGTAATTGGTAAGTGATCTCCCTGTCTTTATGTTGACCCAACAATTTTTTCATCTTATTTTCTTCCCCTGTCCTGTTGAGTGGAGTAAGAGAGCAGCTGGGTGGGCATCTGGCAGCTGGGCTAAAGTCAACCAACCACAGCTCCATTACTTAATTATGAAAACACTTTTTTTGCTTTCAGAGGTCAAATACTGGTACACATGTCCCAGGGAAGTTGTGGAATACCCATCCTTGGATACATCCAAAAGCTCTCTGGACACGATCCTGGACAACCAGCTCTAGCTGACCCTGCTTGAGCAGGAACATTAGACTAGAAGATCTCAAGAGGTCCCTTCCAACCTAAACAGTTCTGTGATTTTGTGAATAGTTAAATATCATTGCCAGGAATTACTGAAATTTCTTCAGCAATTCTTTCTTTGGGGATGTACTAGTTTTGGTTGGGATAGAGGTAATTTTCTTCATAGTAGCCTGTATGGTGCTATATTTTGGATTTATGGACTAAGTTTTGAAAGACAATGAGGGATTAGGATACTCAGATCATTTTCTTCCAGGGGTTTGTGGAATATAGTTCTCCAAGACATTTTTAAATAATTCCAGATCATGTATTTGTGACCAAAGCAAGAAGTCTCATTAAAGTAATACTGAGAACCACAGAATTGTTGGAAGGTGTTGGATGGGACCTTCGGAGATCATCTAGTCCAATCCCCCTGCCCAAGCAGATTCTCCTCAGTCTGAGAAGACCATTTATCTTCCTGCTTGCTCTTTGAGAAAACAGTTTTGATTAAAATGTGAAGAATACTTTTCACAAATTTATTCCACTGTGACTGAAGGGAAAACTTGACAGGCAGAAGAGGAAAACCTATCTCTGCAAAGGTATTATAAATAAGTTTGTTGCATTGTAAAACATGGAAAGGGAATAAAGTTTGTACATCTCCACATTTTGAACAACTAATAACATTTAAAAACATCAACAGGTGGTATTGTCCGGACACTCTACTGAGACACAAATAAAAAGTAGAGAAACAGGAGTTTTGGGAGGTTTGGCGTACTGGGGTTTGGGTTTGAGGGGGGTTTTTTAGTTGGTTTTTTTTTTGTGTTGTTCTTTGTTTTTTTTTAAAACTAGAGTTTAATGAACACATATATAACATTCAACTGCTGTAATAAAAGCAGTTGACAAGTAATTGCAAAGTCCTAGAAATAATTTATCATATTTATGTCTGCTTTGTTTACTAAATTCCCAGAAAATCATCTGTGAAGGTGAAGCCTCACTGATTGCAGGTTTTAATTTTTCAGTGATTGTTCAAATAATTAAAACCAGATGTAAATGTAAATGAAGCATTAGGTTAACACTAATATAAATGTCTCAGTCATATTTCAAGCTAATTCATACTCAGCTAATTATGAGCTATAGCAACATTGGTGCCAATTATTGTAAGGAATTAGCACATTGGGTTACTCCTACAAAAAGAGGTAATTTTTCATTACTTCTGTTGAATATAAGCAAAGCAATGTGTTAAGTCAGTTTTTAACATCTTCATTAATGATCTGGAAAAAACAGAAGTGGCATATTAATTAAACTTATGTACACGCTTAAGCCAACAGCCTATTGTTGACATTTAGAAGGAAAGTAAGGAAATGAAAGGTGACACAAACTTTGAAGAGACTGTTTTATGTAAAATTATTTATAATGTTAATAATATTTTAAAATAATATGGAGAATTAGGCAAAATTCAACAGTTACTGTTGAATTGTTGAAAAGGAACCACTCTGGGACATAAAAAAGATGTGGCTTCATAAGAAAATTCAGAGAGGAAGAGCCCTCAGTACATCTCTAGTCCAGTTCCCTGCTAAAATTAGGGTCAGCTCTGAGATCCAACCAGGCTGCTCAGGGCTGTGTCCAGTCAAATCCTGCAAACTACCAAGGACAGGCACTGTACAGTCTCTCTGGCAAAGCTGTTCCCATGTTTGTCTGTCCTCATGATGAAAAGATTTTTCCTTAATTCCAGTTTGAAACCCTCTTTTTTCAGCTTATTCCCACAGTCTCTTGTTGTCACACTCTGCATGTCTCAACTCTTTTCAAATTAACTTTGGTAGTCTTCATTAACTGTAAAGTGAAGAAATGGGAAAGGAACATTTTTCTTGTATTAACTAATATATAGAGACAAAGTAAAAGTTTGTAGTAAGTGCTAAACAGAGTTTGCTGAGTGAAGCAAGAAAAGAAATATAAGAAAAGGAAGCCAAAACATCTTAAGGTTTCTAATTAAAATGCTTTTTCAAGTTCCCAAAATAGACGATTCATGTGGGTGTGGGTGTGGTTGGAAAACTTTGAAAAACTTAGGAAAGAAGAATATAGGCTTTGCCAAGAAAGGGTCACAATGGACCTACCTTCCCCAGATGTAAACAGCAGTATCTCTTCTACTGCTGAGAACTCTTAGGGTTCTCTCTGTGACTAGGAAAGTACCTTCTTACGGCATAAATAAGACTGGGACATTTTAAGATCCCTCCTGCATGTACAGACCCCCTTGCCCCATGCACTTTCTTATATAAGGACCTACAAAGAGGACTTGGTCTTCGAACACATGCCTGCAGCATGTACGAGGACATTTTCAAATCAAACTAAAATGTGCTAATTAAGGAGAAACTAAGCCTGGGAAAAGCAGGCTTAGTTTCCCTAAGCAGAGAAAAGCTCTGTGAAGAGTTAATATGCAATTCTGTCTGTCTAAAAGCACACTGCAAAATTATGTATTATACTGGGATCTATCTTAAATGCTTCTGTTTATGTTGCCCAACATAGAATTAAAATATGTTTTTTGCTTGAAAATTGAATGGAAAAATAATGTGTGATAATATAGTTAAGGAAGCATGTGCAAAAGGAGATAGATTAAAGAGAAATTGTTTGCACAGGAAATAATTTCTTCTCTTCAGAATTCTGCTTTGCCAAATAAACAATAATCTTTTTATTCAGTACTATCAGTCATTTATTCTAATATGGAATGACTTTTCTGAAAACATGTTTATAGTTAGGAGTGCTTTACTGGCACATGATTATTAGGATAACCGATTTTTCAGCTCAATGAACAAAAGTATGTATTCAGAGAGAAGATTTGCAGATAGACATCTTTTGGATCACTTGGGAGAAAGAAAATTTGTTTCACTCTAAATAAAACAAAAGTTCTGTATTTAGAAAAGAATTCAAATCCCTCTGTCATCCATAACAAGAAAATTAATGGTCTTTTCTCATTCCTTTTTAGTTGCTTGAAACCCTAGACAACTCAGTTGAAATTCATTTCTTTTTTTTTTGTCTTCTCTTTTTATCAGTTTTATTCAAAACTAGTTTAAAAGTTTACTAGTCATTCAATGTCATCAATGCACAGGTAGTTTGTAAGGCTTGTAAATCTTGAACTGAAAGACCTTTCACTGAGACTGTTCTAGTTCAAACCATTCACTGTCCCTGAGTCTGTGAGACACCTGAGAGAGCCCTGAATATCCCTGTCTTATCTCCCCAAGTTCTTTCCCCCCAACAATTTATTTTTTATTAGTTTACATGTAATTATTTTAAATATATCACACAGTTATTAACTTTTACTAAAGGTCCTAATTCGCAGCTGTCTACAAGCACCATTAGGACAGTTAGCTTGTGTTCGCGTTTAGATCCTTGCTCTAATGAAAAGCCGTTCTAAGGGCAACAGCTCCAAAAAAAGGGTCTGAGAAGCAATTGCACTTTACCATCACACAGGACATCCTTTAGTCTCAGGACACCAGGCAAGCAGGAGACTTGCATCATGCTGAAGGAGAACCTGAGGGATGGAAAGCACACACACTTAAGAAAAGAAAGTCTTAGATACTAGAAAGAAGGAAAAGGCCTCAATACTCATGAAGAGGGCTGAGACTATCAGGGTTTTGTCCTTCCAGGATTCCCATTTTGACATGAGAAGACATGGGGAGAGGATGCCTCACAAGAGCCTGGTTCATCGGGTTCATGGTCTGTAGAGGAATCTGGCACAGTTAAGATTCACCTGCCAGAAGTCAGTTGACCTTCTAATCAGATGTAGCTTCTGATATTAACAGGTAATGGTTCAATAAATACCGCCCCTGCCCCCCCCCCCAATTAAGACAAGCTAACAAAAGCTGACAAAAGAGAAAAGGAAATTATGAAAGTTTAAAAAGAAAGGGGAGAGGATTTTACATTCAGATAGGAAGAAGAAGAGAATTTGTATTAAAAAGCCAAAGAGAAGTCATTAGCCTCCTTGCATGATTGGTGACTGTGATTTGGGAGGAAAGGGGAACTGCTACTGTGTCATTGCTTATTCATTGAAATGGAACGATAGCAAAGTAGGCAGTGTCATCTACTGTCTTTGTTTCCATTTCTTCTTCTAGAATGAATCTAAAAGCCTCTTGTAGTCACAGGAGGTGGATGATGACTCTGAGAGACATTGTGACAGGAGGTAGACCTTGGTCAAGAGTCAAAGGTCCTCAGTCCCTGCTCCTGCCAGTGAGACTTGTGGCTGAACTTCTGCATCGAGTTCAATAATATGTTTCATTTGCAGGGCATTGCTACTTCAGGGGACAACAGAGACTTTGGAGGAGATCACTCCTACCTTTTGTAGTGTCAGAGCAGAGAGCAATGAATCTCATTTGCTGCAAGCAAATGCTACCCCATACTGTGCAGGGAGTTATGAAATTTCTTATAACCCTCTGGCATGCTTTTGAGCCCTAGACTGTGCACCACAAGTTTGGCACAGTCTTCATGCTCCTTAAGCTGCTCACCTAGCTCACCAAGCACTCAATTTTCTCTTTAAAGGTAGGCTGCTCAGTCACTTCTACCTGCTTTTGCAATGAAGCAGAAAAGAGAATACTCTGAACTGTCTCTTATCATTGGCATAGTCACACCTGAACGTTTTGGGTTTGTGCATAAAAGAGTAGCTCCAGTGAAAAAAATCACTTGTGTCTAGTCAAAAGTGCACCCTAACTCCCTCCAAAACAGGATAGCAGGACAAGGAGTGGCCATTCAACCAGGTTTATCTACATACAATTATAACATATATTATTACCTTTTGGCAGAAATTTCACAAATTCAGCCCAAATTAAATAAACTTCAAAGTAATTTCAGATTATTTTTTTTTTAAGTAAACACTATATTCAGTTTTGTTCCTGAAATACTTCTAATTTTTATTAAAAAAAATCTCAGAAATATACAGTTGAACTGTACTAGTCAGTTTGTCAAATATGAGTGTAGCTTGTGGTCTCCTAGTTACTAGAATTCATTCTTCCTCTGTAAGTGACACAAGAAATGCTGGTACGATGTTACTAATGGAAATATATCTACTTTCAGTGGTTCTGCTGGAGTAGGTATGTATCTGGGTAGATTGCAATATACCAGTAGAAGTTTTGTGGAACTTCAGTGGGAGTCAGCAGAAGTGTTGTGAATTTTAGCCCAAAAGGATATGAAAGCTGTTTGGCAAACAAGTCAAATGAACAATAAATTAAGTAAATTGCTTACTCTTGTCTGGTTTATTCATGACTTCAGAATAACACAGCGAATTCAAATTTAACCACCATAAAGTGAGCACTGATAAAATGGAAGGAAGGGATTACAAGATGAAGGAAAGATGTTCATTTCAAGAGATACTGAATATGTGAATAGTCAGGCGTAAAGATTACAGGGGACAGAGACAAGTATCTAATACATATTAGTATTTTAAAAGAGACGATCTTTAAATTATTTTTGAGAAGAAGTACTGCTATAAAGCTGAACATAAGGAAATTCAACACAGCATGAATATTTTTCTACAATTTAAGCCAGTGAAGGCTGCTTTGGCAAAGGGATGGATTGGATATGGCTTCTTCAGCTTTCTGTCTCAAATGTCTGATAAGTGTACTAATCATTTCTGTCTAAATAAGGGTGTCATGACAGTGCCCGTAGATACCATATATTGACCAAGCCATTCAAGCTACTTTGTTTTCTGAAATTTCACTAGGAAAATTAAATAACCATTGAAAGAATAACATCACTTCCATCAATGCCTATCTGCTTCTTAAAAGTATTGGAATTGGGTTATTGCAATGTCATTTCAATTCTTCTTTCTTTGCAAGAGAACTATCCCAAACAATTTGCTTAGGAAGTGAAATCTTCTCATTGCATTAAATTGTCTTTCCACATTATGTTGCTGTCAAAAAATGATGACATATATAAGCCATCAAACATGGCAAATTTGTTTTCATTAGGAAGTTTTTCAATTGTGTCTGTGTGTTGTTTCCTAATCTTCTTATACGTAACCTCTAGGAATTGCAGGGAGATGAGAGGCGCACAGATTGCCTGCTTGCTTTTTATTTCTTCTCCTGAGATTTCACTACTGCTTCCAGCAAGTTTAACATAATCTTTGTACAAACAAATCTTCTCTTTTGTCTTACTAAGCCTTATCTATCAAGCCCGTTTCAAGAGTGTGGATATGAGCAATATAACGATATGCATTTTAAGATATTATAAGCTATATACAGGACAAGAATACTAATGCATCTTATAGAAGCATATAGAAAGACAGTGCCATATTGACATTTCATAACCCAGTTACCAGATGGTTCATTGATTTTCCTAAACTCATGCACAGAATGTATTATAACTAAGAAAAATCCAAATATGAAGACATTCTTTTAAATTCAGTATTAGAAAATGGTATAAAGAAGCAGTTAAGCAAGCAGAAGGTTAAAATTATTTAATGCTAAGAAAATTCACATCAGTGATATTTTAACATTTTCAGTGTTATTGCTTTATAACTATATTAATGTTTATTTGTGATCTGAAAAATCCTTTAATTTATACTGCAATCAGAATAATAGTTGTATTTCATGAATACAAAACAGGGCCAAAACATTTAAGAAAAAATCAAAACTGATAAACATGGTAAATAATAAACATAGCTTTTCTTCTAAATATCTTTTGTGAAAAAAATTGGAGCAAAAATACTTATGATGTGAATATGCAGGTTTTTCATCTATACAGTTCTGAAATCTTACTGAGTTTGAATTCATATCAAACTAGATATTTTTCTTCCTTCATACATATTATTTTTATATTATTTTTATTAGCAGATAATCTTAAAAAAACATTCCCCTGGGGGTGGTAAAGCAAATTTACCTATTACTTTATAATGGAGATCCTTAAGGGGACTTCAAAGACTTTCAGAACCAGCACAATGTATTTCAGAAGCTTTAGAAAATGGTTTATGTTCATATTTAAGTCTTTCTATTTTTTTTTTTTTTTTCAAAAGGACCTTGCATATATTCTAGATACCATTTACTCAACTCTTGACAGCTCCCTGGTTTAAAAGTATACCACAAAGAAGCACGTGTATATTCATAAAATTTGGGCTAGGGAAAATATTTTTTATTGCATTTATATTTCTTTGTAAGTTTGGGGGATTTTACTCTTCATGAGAATGAGAGATTTATAGTACAGGCTGGTTCAAGGCACAGTGCTGACAGACACTCTGCATTAACATCTCTATACATCTCTGCAAAAGGCACTCCACTTCTGACTTACAACACCTCTGCTGCTCAAGTACTTGTTGCCTACATTTTCCCTGTGCCTAGGCTGGTAGATTTGTGTTGTGTGGTGGGTTTTGAGCTAGCCAGCATTCCACTGAGGACTACAATAAGATCATCAACCTAAATTTACGTTTTCTCTAATCTGGGGGTAAAAAAGTAATGTAAACCAAACATATGAGCCCTCTCTTTGGCTACTTCGGTGACACTAGCACCTACACTAATTTTCAAAGTGAAGATACAACTACTGCACTTTCATACCTTCCTGGGTGTCAGTCAAACCTCCTCTGAATGAAGCATCTACACTTGTGTAAAAGGATGAAGGACTTAGGAGCTTTTCTCCTTTCTAATAAAACTGGTGTTTACATGGGAAATCTAGGATTCCACAGAGACCTCATTCTTTATTTTGTTATGCCAGAAAAAGCTTTATTGTTTAACGACAGTAAGATATCCTTGCTTAAGGGTAATATAAGTGTTGTGATAAATCTTTGAGAGCAAAACTTGCTGGAGTTGAAGCTATGGGGCAAGAGGAACTGAGAGAGTTTGGCACTTCTAGGCCCATGAAAGCCTTTGACTTGACACTGAAACTACGTCCTGTTATGGAAAAATTAACTCTTCTCTTCTATTGTAGTTAACCCTTGAGAATTTGATTTCTGATCCTACTTGATACCTGAACCATATAACCTGAAATGACAGCCAACATTTGAATACTCCAGATTCTAAGTTTCAGCTAATCAGAGCAGAACAACTTTTTCAGAATTTATAAACCATTCATACACAGATTAGAAAATTCCCTCTACTCAAAAGTTGCTACAATTTAGCTGCTTAAAGTCCTTGCTGTATAGCCTAATTTCAGTGATACACATTGAGAAGATGCTTGGATAGGTGGAAAAAAGCAGGTGAATATTTTTTACAGATCTGTAGCCTTTTGATTTCTACAGGACAAAAATGGAAAAGAGGTATGTATCTGTGTAATAAACTCAGCATAAAGAAATTCCAGCCTCCCCTTCCAATTTAAAATATATGGGTTAAAACTTTATGTATGAGTAAATGTATTTGCTCACCAAACTCTCTTTAATAACCTATTCTGAGAATGGGGTTACATTTCCTGATTCCTCTTATTTCAGAAGTATTTAAAGTAGGCAATTGCAGAGCTCTGGCTCTTTCACTCTGACTCAAACTGTCTTCAAGATATGCAGTACAGTTTATTTCTAGCAAAGACTAAAGCTTTCCCTGACACCTTAAGTTGCATCCAGTTTCATCCACTCCAAAAACCTTAAATTTTCACTTGGTTCATCAGAAAGTGAATCAGGTTTATTCATTTTACTCTGCAGTCTCATAACTCTTTCATTCCTCTTAAGATTAAGCTTTACTGGAGGGGAAGGGAGAAATCCAGGTGATTTCCCACAAATGGTTTACTTGGTTTGTAAGATGCATTGAACATGCATTTAACTAAGGTACATCGTTAAGTTCAAAATGTAAAACAATTTCAATTCTATGAATTGCTTTCATTTGGGGCTCTATTTTTATTTTATTTTATTATTTTCTGTGATCCATGGGAATGAAGAACATTAGCCCATCATACTTACTGGTTTTATTATGTTCAAGAAAAGGGATTGTGGACACAAGATGCAGAATTTTTTAATTACGTTACAAAAAATGTTTTTTTCCTTGACTTTTAGAAAATTTACATACATCTTTTCTTATTTTATACATGTATATCCCTATCCCTATCCATACACTCCTTGGTTTAGAAGTTAGAAAATTTAACAGAAAATAATGACATTATGTCATCAATGAAATTGACATGTAGGTATTTTCATTTTATTACTTCTACATAAATATAAGGGCATACTGTAAAAATGAACATTTAGTTTACCCTTATGGTCAGCATTCCTACTGCTAGGCTACATATCAAACTCAATTATATTTCATTCCAGATTATTGCAGGGAATATTTCTTCACTCACATTTGTTGGACAGCCAACAGACTAAGTTCATCTAGTTTTAAACTAAAAAATTCTTCTTTTTAGGGCTCTGCTCAGACAGCTTCCTGCCACCAACTTGAGATTTTGACATTTTGCTGGCACTCCAAGCTGCACACCAAGGCTGTCTGTGTGAGAGTTCCTGGCACTTCACTGTATGGATCAGTTCCTGTGCAATCTAACAGCATGGTGTAATCTTTTATGAAGTATTTCTGGTGGAGAAAAGGATTGATTTACAGCAATAACTGCATCTTTCCCACGTCTTCTCTCCTGCAGGGTCTGAATGTCAAAGGTATGAAGAAAAGTGTCATGGATATTAACATTAGCTTAACAGAGATGCAGAGATGAACTAGTATCCTTAAAGCCTTTTATTTTCATCTGTACAGTAATGACTGAGTAATTTTTAATGTAAATTACATTTAGAAATCATAATATATCTTTCAGAAACATAACTTAAACTACATTGTTAAAATTAAATATATAACTGTTTATTGGTGGATAGGTTGAGGGAAGGGATGCCATCCAGCAGGACCTGGAAAGGTTTGAGAGGTGAGCCCATGTGAACCTCCTGAAGTTCAACAAGGCTGAGTGCAAGGTCCTGCACCTGGGTTGGGGCAATCCCAAGCACAAATACAGGCTGGGCAGAGAATGGATTGAAAGCAGCACTGAGGAGAAGACCTTGGGAGTGTTGGTTGATGAGAAGTTCAACATGAGCCAGCAATGTGTGCTTGCAGCCCAGAAAGCTGGGCTGCAAGCACACATTGATCCTGGGCTGCATCAAAAGACGAATGGCTAGCAGGTCAAGGGAGGTGATTCTGCCCCTCTACTCTGCTCCTGTGAGAACCCATGTGGAGTACTGCATCCAGCTCTGCGGCCCACAACATAAGAAGGACATGGGCCTGCTCAAGCAGGTCCAGAGGAGGACCACAAAAAGGGCTGGAGCATCTCTCCTATGAGGACAGGCTGAGAGAGTTGGGTTGTTCAGCGTGGGGAAGAGAAGACTCCTGGGAGACCTTATAGCAGCCTTCCAGTACTTAAAGAGGGCCTGCAGGAAAGATGGGGAGGGAATCTTTATCAGGGAGTGTAGCGATAGGTTGAGGGGTAACAGTTTTAAACCAAAAGAGGGTAGAGATATTAGGAATAAATTCTTTACTGTGAGGGTGGTGAGACACTGGAACAGCTACAGGTTGCCCCAGGAAGTTTTGTCTATCCCATCTCTGGAAGTGTTCAAGAACAGGCTGGATGGGGTTTGGAGCAACCAAGTCTAGTGGGAGGTGTCCCTGCCCATGGTAGGGGGGTTGGAACTATATTATCTTTAAGGTCTCTTCCAACTGTAAAGGGAGTTTAGGTATTTAGCAAATATTCAGGCATATTGATATCAAAATGTAGGTGTCTATCTCAGATTGAACCCTAAAGCCTACACTGTAAATATCTGGATGTGATAATCTTAAACAAATCCTAACATGCCTGCATCTGAGCAGAGTAATCCTATCTTCTTCCTGTCTTTCACACACACTTCTATGCATGGCCTTGGAAAGAAACATTTATCTGACAATGTTTCAATGACTGCACTAACTCATGTATGTTGTAGAGCTCACATCTGCTACATGGAGGTCTTTCTACCTAAGAAGAAATAAGAAGATCCATTCATGTTTTTAAAAATACAAAAGAAAATATTTAATTGAACCATCATCTTAATTCATAGTAATCCAAGAAATTTTCAAGATTCACAAACAACTAAGAATTCAAGGCTAAATCTTGTGGGGATAGAATTTGACCTCCGTATAAGACATAAGCCCTTCCGTTTAAAAAAAAAATATTTTGTCTGTAAGTACTTCCTGTGACTCATTCTATGGCGCTGGCAACCTTTGTTGTAAGATATGACTAATGAAATAAAAGTAATCCAACACATCAATATTTAATAGAAAAAAAAATCTTCACTGTAGAGTTATCTAATTTACTTGAGGAAGCTGTCACATTCAAAAAGGTAGCTGGGATATTACCTTCATTGTTTATAGTTTGTAGAATAACAATAGTTAACTGTCGTTAAAATTATAGCCCTGGAGATGAAATGCTCTTGATATTTTAACAAATGTGTGTAATACAAAGAATTCACATTTCTGAATCTACAGTTTTTTTCACCAACACTCTGTAAAAAACAGCAAAAATTAAACAAAACACACAAAAAAGAAGAAACTCCTGCATTTGTATTAGTTGTTTCTTGTCTAATAGTGGTTTTTGCATTACAGGAATATGATTACCAAATGAAACAACATTCACCAGTGAAATAAACTTGAGCATTCACAAGTTGAAGGAACTTTCATGCCATCTTCTACTGTTAAGATTTCAAATAGTCCTAATTTATAGTTCACAGGAATTATTAATATTTTATGCAGTTGGAGAGCAAGATAAAAAATATTAAGACAAGAACTGATTTTCACCCTGTACTATTTTTTTATTTGTTTTGTCTTTGTCTTCTCTTTCAGCAGCACTATAACATTATGCCTCTGTTATGCCTCCCGTTCTCATTTTATAGTGTCTGCCTTGGCCCATTTGTGGTTTTGAACAGGGTTTTTTTGGCAGGGGAATGTCCAAGATGCTGCACTAAATTCACTAATTATCAGAATTACTCTGAGACTATTAAAAAAAAAAGTTTCAAAATTAAAAAAAAAAAAAAAAACAAAGCAAAAAACTAAACACAAATGTAATGATTCTTTACGTCCTAGTCATCCAGAATACCTGGACTCTTGGCTCCAAAGTGACCTTTCTCTTCCTTTTCACATACTGAGACATGTAGTAATTTCCACCTGAATTTCAGGTTGTTGCAGGCATATCACAGGTACCTCTAGCTTCAGGCAGAGGTTCTAAGCTCATTTCTGTATAAAAGCTGAGACAGAGACAGGAGATTGTCTCTATGTTCAGATGGGAATAGGATTACCCATTAAGGGTTCCTACGGTGACTGACAGATCCTCTGCCTTCATGAAGTAAAAATGTTTCAATCATATTACCTTACTGGAATTAGTTTCTTATGGCTGAAAAATTTTCAGTGTTCATTAATAAGCAAGTTCACATATTAGGAAAAAAGATAGCTGTAATAAGGAGAAAAGGCAGCCGAAAAATGGGTCAATCCAGGCAGGGCTGTAAAGTTGAAAACATATTTCATTTTCAATGAATTGCAAAGAAGCTTCACATTTCATAAATAAAGATGGATAAGGATTTGTTTATGCTTTTTGTGAAGTGATTCTGGAAAGTTTATTGCGTAGACTTAAAAAATGGCACCAAATGGGAACCTCAACAGTGAATAAAGTAAATGGAAACTCAGCTGTGCAGGAGACTACCAAATAGGCATATTTCCTTTAGTTTATGCAGAATACAAAATGTATTTTTAAGACTTCTGTCATTTCACTAGCTATTGTGAATTGCTTGCTTCTCCTTTAAACCACATATTTTCTTTTTCCTGTATCTGTGATACAAATTATCTCATTTTGTAGCCTACTGGTTTTGGTCCACAGATTTCATAGAATCATAGAATCATAGAACCATAGGGTTGGAAGGGACCTCTGGAGATCATCTAGTCCAACCCCCCTGCCAGAGCAGGGTCACCTAGAGCAGGTTGCACAGGAACGTGTCCAGGTGGGTTTTGAATATCTCCGGAGATGGAGACTCCACTACCTCTCTGGGCAGCCTGTTCCAGTGCTCTGCCACCCTCAAAGGAAAGAAGTTCCTCCTCATGTTTAGGTGGAACTTCCTATGCTCAAGCTTGTGCCCCTTACCTCTTGTCGTGTCGCTGGGCACCACTGAAAACAGCCTGGTGCCATCCTCCTCACACCCACCCTTGAAGTATTTATAAGTGTTGATAAGGTCCCCCCTCAGCCGTCTTTCTTCCAGACTGAAGAGACCCAAATTCCTCAGCCTTTCCTCATAAGAGAGGTGTTCCAATCCCCTAATCATCTTGGTAGCCCTTAGCTGCACCCTCTCCAGCAGTTCCCTGTCCTTGAATCAGGGAGCCCAGAACTGGAGATGGTATTCCATGTGTGGCCTCACCAAGGCAGAGAAAAGGGGGAGAATGACCTCCCTCGAGCTGCTGGCCACACTCTTCTTGATGCACCCCAGGATGCCATTGGCCTTCTTGGCCACAAGGGCACATTGTTGGCTCATGGTCATCCTGTTGTCCACTAGGACTCCCAGGTCTCTTTCCACAGAGCTGCTCTCCAGCAAGTCAGCCCCCAACCTGTACTGGTGCATGGGGTTATTCCTCCCCAGGAAGGAATCTCTTTTTTTGGAGACTAACTTAAGTGATTTTTATTTTTTTTTTATTTATTCCTGTATTTCAGAGAAGAGAGAATTAATGTTTTTTGTTGTTGTGTTTTGGGTTGTTGGTTTTTTTTGTTTTTTTTTCCCCTAGAGTTTTCAGCAATGTGTTAACTATAATTTGGAATGCAGAGTACTAATATGTGGCAGAATTTCTTTGTGGTCTTAATTAAAATGTTCTACATGATGGATAAAACTCCCACACTCCTGGAGCCTCTTATTTGTGTTAATCAGTGCCTAATCCATAGCTGTGTTTGTTTCCAGCCAAAGATTAGATGTGTAAACAGGTCTTTAAGTTTTATTTAAAGCTGTGCAAGGTCATTTTGGATACGTCTCAGACTGTTTTTTAACTGAGGCACAATTCAGTGTGTCAGCTTTCTGTGACACGAGAAAATGTAGCTACAGGTTGCAGAGCCTTAAAAATAGGATAGCTAATTGGTATGAGTTTCTCCAACTGATTTCTCCTTTTAATGTTTCCGATTAACATATGCTTTTGTTTTTCTTTGCAGTATAAATGAAGTAGAGGGAGCAGGAGTGATCTCATCTGAGATTATCTGAGATATTTTAGCCAGATAGTGAGTTGCTAACAACAACCATCCTTACAGTGAGCTCTGCTGCCTTTCCAGTTGATGCCAACACAGGTTTTCATACATAATGTGCCTTTGTAAACTGATATTCATGTTTCTGCACAGTGCAGCACAGATCAATGAAGATTTTGCCATTCACCTATAAATAGAAATAGCTCCCATGACTCAACACATCCTTCTCAGCAGAATTTGGAAGCACTTGGTATTTAAACGCATCTTACCTGTGAAAATACAGTACCTGTAAAAAAAAAAAATAAATAAAGAACCTTGATTATTAATGCCAAATACTAAGTCTTTGGTCCCTTCCAAGATAATTAGCATAGTTAATAAACACGGACCATAACCAAATAGACAGGCAGGGTAGGTCCATTCCTTTCTCACTGTGGAGGCCATGTAGTGAAGAGAGACTTATGACATACAGCTTTAAATCTTCAATTCCCTTTGTTCTCTGCTCCCCTGCTGCAGTACTGGCTTTATATCCATTTCTGGCACCTCACCGCAGCTTCTCTGTGTTTCTCCAAAATTATCACGAATGTGATTGTGGAGTTTTAGAGGAGCCATAGGTTCACTGGCCTAAGAAAATTAGTGATTTCATTGTCATGCCAAGAAAGTAAGAGGTGGAGATCAATTTGTGATAGATCTGATAAATCCGTTCTTTATAAGACAAAACTGTTAAAAGAGAATAGCAAAATGCAACTTGCTTTTTATGCTTACTTATTCTTCCTATTAATAGGTGAATATCTACATTTTCTGAGCCAATAGAGCTCTTTTTTTCCAATATCAAATTATAAGTATGGGCCTATTTTAAGAACATGGCCAAAATTAAGAAACTAGGAGACTACGCTATACTAAACTTGACCTCAGGGACTTTGTTGCTGTGGTGTATTGACTCTGACTGGCAGCCAAACATCGACCCAGCCTCTCACTCCTTCCCCTGTCCTGTGGGATGGGGAGAAAATAAAAAGAAGGCAAGAAGACTCATGGATCAAGATAATGAGTTTAATAGGGAAAGCAAAAGCTGCATGTGCAAGCAAAGACAAAGAGGAATTAATTCACTACTTTCCATGAACAGGCAGATGTACAGCCACTTTCTGGAAAGCAAGGCCTCAGTACACTTAACAGTTGCTTGAGAAGACAAATACCATGGCCACAAACATAGCCCCTTCCTCCTCCTCCACCCAAGTTTTCATTGCAGTGCACATTATCATATGGCATGGAATATCTCTTTGGTCAGTTAGGGCCAGCTGTCCAGGTTGTGTCTCCTCCCAAACTCACACCTCCAGCCTACTCACTTTGGGGCAGGGAGTGGGGAAAAATTAAAAGTCCTGATGCTGAGCAAGAGCTCCAAAACATTGGTGTGTTACCAACACTGGTTTAGCCACAAATGCAAAGTACAGCGCTGTATGGGCTGCTGTGAAGGAAGGTAGCTTAATCCCAGCCAATACCAGTATATTTGCTAAATTAGAGCTTTAGTAAATACACATACTGACACGAGCAGACTATGTTTTGTTTGGGTTTTGGTGTGTGATTTTTTTTTTTATTTTTAAGTATCACAGACATGCCTGGGAAAATATATCCTTATATGCACATGCACAAACAGAAGTCTTAGTTATAGCACTGAGAAGAAAAGATCATTTGTTTTACCCATTTTAAAAAGAAGACATATTAAAAGTTTCCATTTACAGTTTAATTTTGTCTAATGCATTGTCATGCAGAAAACTTCTACTGGTTATTCCTTGATCTTGGGAGGAAAATACATTTCAGGAACAAATTATACCATTTTGAATAATTACCATGCACTTTTAAAATTTAAGGAAATATCTTAGAATAAAACAAATCAGGAAAACAGAAAACAAAGAATATACACTGCTTTAATCAATTTTAAGGTTATGTATTGGTTATAGAGATAGAAATAAATGGTTCATCAAGCAAATAACCTTGAACTGGGTCCACGATGGCTAGTTAATTAAACTGTATGTTGGGGTAATATATTTTATTGTATACGGAACTATTTAGATAAAAAAGTGGCTAATGTATTTTGCTAGTCCTGTTTTTGAAAGCACAGTAATGAAAAGAACTCATTCAGACAGGTAAGGTAATTGTGCAGAGTTTTGCATGTATATACAGGCCTTGTTT
The DNA here is from genome assembly GCA_013396915.1 of Stercorarius parasiticus. Classification (NCBI taxonomy): domain Eukaryota; kingdom Metazoa; phylum Chordata; class Aves; order Charadriiformes; family Stercorariidae; genus Stercorarius; species Stercorarius parasiticus. The sequence continues at coordinate 94,805 of VWZL01000683.1, forward strand.
TTTTTTCCGGTGACTTGAATGGTATTAGTCAGGTAAGCATGTAGGTATATTTTTACATAAAAGCTTCAAAGAAATTTTTAAATTATTATTAAGTGTATAATTAAAGAAAAACATAAACAATTAATTAATAATCCCTACATATTAAATGGCATTTCTTTCCACTTCCTTCATTCAGTCTTCATTTCTCTCTGAATACATTTTGGTTTGTTTTCTCATTTTTATAATTTTCTTTTCACTTAGTATTTCATTTCAGAATCTTTAATTTTTAATAAATATATGTTTCATTTATTTTAAATTACAACAGAAGAACATAAAGATTAAGAGGGATATAGAAAAAGTGAGAAGAATCCTAAATATTATACCTTTTGTAGCTTAGGGTGACAGATGCATTGAAGCAGATAAAGAAAACAAAAAGAACTCAAAAGCAAAAAGTAATAGAAAGGTAAACGGAGAAGAAAATGAAATGTACATGAACTTCATTTACCATGCATCAAATGCATCATGAGCTGCAAATGCAGCAAATATGCATTTGATCTCATTTCAGAATTATATAAACTCATTTTCATAAGATCTTTTCACAATCAAAATATAAAATGAAAAGTGTTTATGATATCTGAACATTATATCTTGTCTATCTAGATGAATTCATAGCTAAACACGCATTTGTATAAAAGTAACCTCCATTAAGTACAGATTGCCTAACCAGAGGTTAATGATGATAAATTATTGATCTTGAATGTGGTTCAAGACATCTAGCATAATTAATTAATCTGTGTGGTCTTCTAAAATGCTTTATTTTATACTGTAAGCAAAAAATGTTAGGAACTAGAACTATGATTCAAATAACAGAAAAAGGTAAATAAACTTCAACCCAGGTACTGAATGGAGAAAATTATCAAGGAGGTCTGAAGACATCAAGGAAAACACAATGTTGAGAGGAGTAAAAAAACACATGTTTTCAAATTACGTTAGGAACACAAGAAATCTTAGAAATAACAGTCATAGTAAGCGAGATGGGGTAATGTTTCTCACAATGACTAGGAAAGTGCTGGTAAAATAACAAGAAATTTTCAATAAATTATTTATATATTTGGAAAGAAACAGGAATATATCACATGAAAACGATAAAGAGCTTTATTTTCCATTAGTAAAGGAATGTAATATTCCAATGGGGATTTATAGGGGATAAACAATTTTAAATCATCATGTCTTCATAACTTGCATGTGGGACATATAAAAGAGCTGAATGAGAAGATAGGTGGCTTGCTAAAATCTATTTTTAATGAATGTTGATATACTACAGAAATTCTGTTAAGCAGACATAGAGCTAATGTACAAAATATTCAGGAAGGGCAAACAGGATGATTCAGGTAGTAATAGCTATTATATGTTTCCATTAACTGTGGGGAAATATTAATATCTGATTTGTTTAAAAATAAAGAATGGTATACAATAGATTCATGCAAATGTAATTTTAAAAGAATTAATTATTAATATTGTAATTTATGTGTCAGAAAATCTGACACAAGTCCTCTCTAAGAATATACAGTAAGTATGTAAAAATTTCTTTGGAAAAAACAAAGGTGGCGGTGGGAAATCTTCACTGAGTTATAGGAACTTTAAACATGCCACGTGGGCTGGAGAGAGTGGTCCCATTCATAGCTTCATAAGTGTCGAGAAAGTTAATGTAACTTCACTGTTCATGATTTCTGGATAACACTAAGAAGGGAAAGGAAGGGCTCAGCAGTCATATGGAAGAAAGTCAGTCAACCTGAGAAAACAGCATTTGAATGAATGTAAAAAAAAATACTTACTCACCTAGGAAAAAGGGTCATATAGATGAAATGGAGATTATGCCTTTTAGAGAGGGACAAAGAGAAGTGGATGACTAATAAAATTGTTGCCAGTGCAATGTTATCGTAAAAAATCCTAAAATCGTCATTGGCCAAGTATAACAACAAAGCAGTAAGTAGGCTGAGAAAGTAACATTATTCATGATAAAAAATTAACGCTGAAAGTGTTATCAGTTCCTGAAACATCAGTAATATACCTTGCAATCCTGATGGAAAATAACATTTTAAGTGGCAGCAGAACTTCATGCCCTTGTGGTTTTGAGGGATTAAATTTTTTAGGTACAATCTGTTTTACAGTGAAAAGGATATTATCAGTAGATCAGCAGTAATTAAACAACCTTCTAGAAGTATTTTCTTAAATATTATGCTTACAATAAACTGAAGCTTCCTAATGTAATTTAACAGATACATGAAAAATACTACTGTTATGTACATATGAGAACAAATTAAATGGCATATAACTACGAATATATATGTATATATATATACTGCTGAAAACAAAAGAGAATTCATAAAGGATTAGTGACATGGACATTGACTGTTCTTTAGTCGTACTGACAATATGAGTTGACTTATATCAAGATAAAAATAATGCTAACATGAAAAAGAGATTAATTTCAAGGTATTGGTCTGTATCATCTTACTTTTGTTCGATGATACCTTAAGGTAGCTCTTAAGATTAAGTCAAATGACAGTGCATGGCAAGACAAGCAGCTAAATGTTCTTACACTTCTGGTCCCCTGCGAGTCATCAGCCATTGAAGATATTGATTACAAAGGAGAATGATGCATATTGCTAGCAAATCTGACAGCAGCATTCTCACGCATCGTTCAGTATTGAATAGCATAGAGCTACTTGTCAAAGCAGAAAATATCTCATCTAAGTTTCTGTCCACAAGGTCTTGCCAATTATTATCTGCTCCATGAATTTTAATACTACAAAGAATAGTGAATATCTTAAAGTTCTGTCAGAAATACTATTGTGGAAAACAAATCACGTTTACAAATAGATTGATCTAGAAGAAAAGAGCTTTGCATGTGTGTGGAATAATTACTAAATTGGCCAAGAATACAAAAGTACAGCATTGTTCACACATTAAGGAAAAGTATAAAATCAAGAGGCTTCTGAGGTAGAAAACATCTGCAGCTGGCATGCGAAGAATGCAACTTCTGTGGTTCCCTGTACAAGGATGCTTGCGAAGCTACATGAGCTACGGGATGGAAGGTAGTTATTCCATGGCCTTACCTTATGATGTATAGCAGATACAGGAACGGGATAGTACCATGAAACAGATAAGCTGCCTAACTAGCTTACTGTGGAACAGATGAACTGCCTACTCACTACCCTGAGCCAACATTTTGTCAAATTTTGACGAAATGCTGTCCTTTGTGCAAACTTTGCTCATTATAATGTCATTATAATATCAAAACACACCTCCATCCTGAAGGCTACCTGCCTCCAAGGTGCGACCACTCCTTGAGTCTGTGGCCTGAATTTTTTGTAAACTATACCTTTAAATGTGAAGCGAGAGAATTTTACACCAATCATAATAAAAGTATGTATGACTAAAGTCACTCAAACTCCACCTTGAAGATAACAAATAGTATAAAAATAGCCTCAGAGAGGGGGGATATCAGGGAAGACACCATCACGAACATGTCAAGGAGGACTTGTTATAAGTGACTCCATCACTTATTTCCGGGATCAGTCGACGGGCTGAGCCTTTCTTCCCCCCCATAGGGACGCCTTTGGGTAAGACTTAGATTATACCGAGTGCTTCCTCGGGAAACTTAGAAATCTCTCTAGAGAATCTGTCTCCTACATTTATAGCCAGGCTGTATTGTTTATAACTTTGTCGCACATTTTGTATATTTAACAATATCTTTATTTGCATGTGCTTTGCAGACAGTGTATTTATCACTGGCAATCCTAAGAACCTATATATCTGTTGTTTAAATAAACTGCACTGTTTAAGTAGCTAGTCGTTTCGGTTTCTTATTGAATGCGATCCAAGACTCGAGAGTGGCCGTGCTAGTTCATGAGCAAGACTAGACGGAAGGTGCAGTCCACTATGAGGGTATCCAAATCGTAATAGTTTAATCCATATTAAACACGACTGGACTGATAGTGCTGAATTGGGCATCACTCAGAATTTAAACCTAGCCGCACTTGGCCTCCCACCTTGGTGAGGAGTGTTAGAACGCAAGGGGGTTTATTTTCTGCCAAAACAGCTTTGTCCCTTTCACGCAACAATGTGTTATGTGAAATTGCCCTGGTGTTTCATTTTTCTCTTCTTCGTGTGTTATATGTAAAAGAACATCCTTTCTTTCTGAAATATGCCAAATGTTTCTGACCACAGCAGCTTTCAGGCAATGTTAAGGATTGATCAAAGACAATTTTCAGTCTTCTTCATTGTGGCATATTAATTTTTCTTTTGTAAATCATCATAAAAAATGACTTAGAAAAGGCCCTATTTAATGTCCAGTGGGTGTTTAATCCAATTACTATTAGTTCTTGTCCTTTTCATAATGAAATGAGTTTCACTTTCAATACAACCAGTAGTTTATTTCTTTGGAAGATTTTTTGATATCAGTTTCTTAATTGCTATTTACTCTTGCTATTATTGTATTATTGGGAGATTTAAACAAAACAAACTGCTCTCAACATTGTTTCACTGTTAAGTGAAAAAGAAAACATTCAAGACACAGAATGTTGCACTCAGAACACTCTAGGACTACTTGACCCTGCTTATTATCTTAGCATTATTTCAGATACTATTAAATCAGGGTAAGGTTAGCAGGTTAACAATGCATTGCCATTACTTCAATTTTCTGTGAACACAAAAATACTTTCCAACATATAATGGAGCTGTTTCTTTTCTATTTCCAAAACTTATGAAAACCATGGTCATTTTGACAATTGAACTATTTAGTGAAAAACAAAATCAAACTAACCTCTTAGCATCCTGACGCTTTCCCAAAACCTTCTTTTTAAGGGGGTGGGGGGCATGAGGGGAAAGGGAGGGGGAAAAAAAGAAAACGGGAGAGAGTTTTAGGAATGTAGCAAGAAAGACTTTAAGTAATGGAAATATTAAATAGAGTAACACAGTAATTAGGTAATATACTTTCCTCAATAGCTTGTTTCACCAGACCAGAATAGACAATGACAATTTCACAAATAGCCAGTCATCAGTCCATAAATCAATCACATCAGTGCCACGAAAATTATTCCTTTTTCTCCCCTTTCACTCAACATGCAACCATAGTCCTAGGGCAAAGCAGGTGAAAACAACAAAAATAATCTAGTATGTAGATGGTTTATTACTACTAATAAAGACATTTAATTTGCTGGGACAATGAAAAACCCACTACCTGCTTGGATAAGATATTTTTCAGAGAGTCACACAAGATAGGTACCTTGGAGAAATGAATTGGGAAATGTAAGTTCAAAATACATTGTGACATTTTTATAGCAAACCAGGTTTGCTTTCTTGGAGAAATTAATGGTAAAGATCTATGGTGGTGGCTCTTAAGAATAAAAGATTACACTGAATAGGCAGTGTTACACCTCATAACAGTCTATTCCAGTTCCCAAATATTTTTAAGGAATTGATTCTAACCTCTGAAAGAAATAAGTAGGAAAAAGGAAATGGAAGTCATGAAACAGATGTACCTTATATTAATTATGTCATTTGTTCTTTTAATAGTGAAATTGGTGTAATTTCTTTACCAGATTTACCCTATTTGTGTGATCAGAACATCAGGCACAAAAAGAGTGAGTACTCTTGGTGTAGTTTATTTAGCCTCAGAAAAGAGTAGTCAAAAGCTAAAATTAACTTCTCTTTAATAATATTGTGTGTTGTTTCCCTAAAGCTAACAGAACTATTAGCATTATTTAAAGCTCAAAAAGAGTCTTTATTAGCTACAAAAGGGACAATGTGCTTCTGAAATATTAAGATTAAAAAATACGTGATTTACATCAAAAAAGCTTTACTAAATAATATTGTAAACAGTAAGGGAAGTGATAAGAGCAGAGTAGGCATGGATAGATTCCTCATATGCTGTGGTTCTGTCTTCTGGTGTAGCATTACCATAAGAATAATAATAGCATAAATTGTCTGTCAAGATGAATTAATATGTAGAGAGCCAATTTAATAAAAACTCCCAGTGGTTCAAAAATTAAATTGTAGAAAGGAATTTGTTCTACTTAAAAGTAAATTTATGAATAATACCTATTAGCTGCAATGCAATGCATTATTAACTTTGATGGTGTGGGTGGAAAAAACCTACCCATTGCAAAAAAAAAATAAAATTTGAAGCAGTAAGACTTATTTCATATTTGAAATTTTGGTGGAAAAATAGTTATGTACTATAGACATCTTCTTGCAGTAGTCATACCAATGGTTCAAGGCAGTATCTTAATTTTTTAGGGAAGGCTACTGTTTTATCATATGTCTGCTTGATTTTCTGGTTATTGAAGACTACAAATGGTAGGTGAATAAAAGCAATGCCTGTATAATCCGTCTTCTAAGAAGACCTAGTGATGATCCTAGAAATGTTCATTTTCACTTGAAATGATTTGGTAAGTTGTTTACAGCACCGGCGTCTATTTATTCATCAACATAATATTATTATTAGTGCTCTTGTTTAAATTTGTGTTATGTTTTGTTATTATTAATTCATAACAAAATAGGTATAATCAGAGGATGCAGAGCAAATACAGAGCAAAGCAATATTAAATCATTTAAATCAAATAAACTCAGTAATTGAAAATCTCTGAAGAACATTACATCTATGTGAGCTGCTTTCTTTTGGGCTGTGCTATGTAGCATGCCATGCAGGGAAGAAGTTAAATGTCACAATATAACAATGTCTGAAAGTTCTTAATATATACCCAATAAATCAATGAAATAATGCAGTACATGACTAAACATTTTTGTTTGCTATGTTTCTGGGAGCCATAATATCAATGGATGGAATTGCTTTTTCAACAAATTAGTGTTTTCATCAAAAACAATTTTTGAGACTGGCTTAGGTTTTCATCAGCAAGAACTGTGAGCCCTGTACTTGGGCTCTCCTCTGGCTAGTTAAAGAGGCAGACAAAAATTCACATAGGGAATATCCACGACAGCTCTCTCTGTGCTCAGGGAAGTGTAAGTCTATCAATAGCTTGCTGCCCCGAAGGCATGAACATATCTGCCTACCTGTGAATAACCACTGAAGTCCTACAGTGATACAGCAAGGAGGACATTCTGCAATACATAAGTAGATCTGAAACACTGTGAACACTGTGTACAACTCTGTCTATTGATAAGTTACAGAAGACATTTTTGCCCTGTTCACGTCATCCTCCAAATGGTACAGTGAAACCGAGGTTTTTTTACAATATATCCAGGTAAGCTCTTCTGGTGTTTCAGCTAATTAATTCTCTGTGTTTTCTTTTATCTTTAGTCCTATGAGGAGTAATAGAGCATTGTATCATTGTTTTTCTGTAACTAGACTTTTAAGACACCTAGGACATAATGTATTTTTCCATCACATTTAATTAGCACTCATTTAATATATTCAAAGTCTTGGATATTTTTATTTTTATTTTTTATCACACACTGGCTCCCAAATAAGGCTGTGGAATTTATCTCCCATAAAATCAAAGACATTTTGAATGTGAAAATTTTCAAGTTCATTGAACTGGTATGATCAGACTTGGGTTCATGGTAAATACTTACATACCACTGAAGAAAAAAAAAAAGGTCAGTATTGATTTTAAAAGATTTTGTGTTCCCTTGTTGATCATGAAAGTAAAAGATTATGCTCTTTGTGAACAAATGATTATAAATGCAGCTGTTTCTGTTACTGTTCGGGGATATAATATCACTGGTTTACTAGATGATCAGATATAAGTTTCTAGATTGTATAATTGTGTTTAAATCTCTTGAAACAAGAGAAGTGCTTTTCAGAGAAGTCTTTGGTGGAAAACAGTGATAAAAGTCAACTCTCTTTATCTTGTATTAACAGTAGCAAACACTGGCTGTTTTATTTTAAGGAGTTAAATCACAGGAAGCTATTAATATTTTCCTGTAGAAGTTATTATCTTATTATTCTGTGTGGGCAGGATCACTGGGTTTATCAGTAGTAGATCTAAGTACTGATTGTTGAAGTTCAATACCATGTTAGACATGAAGGATCAAGTGTGTATTACAAAGTCTTACACGTTGGCACTTAAATGTGTCTAAGTTTAAGTATGCATTTATTTTAGAGTCAGGCTATGTAAGGATATGGAATGTATTATACATCAAATGATGGCTCAATTTCACTGCTGTCACCTCTAACAATGAGAACAATAACAGAATGCAATGACATTTATCCTACTTTATCAATTCCCTTACTTTCATGGATTTGCCTTTCAGGAGAATTTTTCCAACTAAAATGGCTATAATTGTGAAGTTATTAATTCCTCAGATATTTACTCTTTTCTTCTCCCCCAAAGATTCTTTTTCCCCATACATAAAACATTCTTCTACCCTGTCCATCACTATGTGTGTTTTCCCTGAAGAAAAATCACATCTTTTTCAGCTCTCATGGGATCTGTTAAAGCTCTAATGCCAGAGAGGATCTCAACATGTAGGTGCAGTATAATTATTCTTCCAGTGTGTTGCAGTGCTGGGCTTGGTACTAGCATGTGCTTAGCATTGTAGGGAAATAAGACTCAGGAATATTTTATAAGTATTTTAAGGTTCTGGTCAGGATGGACTACGCTGTCCCTATGGACTGTGTGACATGGAAGTGTAATATTATGGTAAACAGAATGAGTTACACATTGTGATAATCAAGACTTACTTGCTTCACAAGATTTGATTTGGAGAGAAGATGCTTGTGCATGATCACATGTAGGTTTTATTTTTGCACTTTGAAGAAACTTTACTGTAATTCTATGTAGCATTACTGTGACAGGCATGATTTGGCGCAATGCATGCTATCCCCAACACCAATGGGCATTTAGAAAGTTCAAGTCATCATGTGAAATAATAAAGAAAATGCATAGATATATGTTGCATAGTTCTACTAATGTCACGTCAATCAACAAGGCCAAGAAAGCTGTATTTTGCAAAATCTTACAAAACAGGAAAACATTTTATTGTTTTCTCATTTTTAAGCTTAATCATCCATAACCATGCTCTAACGTAAGTATCTGATTACCTAACATCTCTGAACTGGATAAAATTTTGATAGAATGTGACAAGTGGGGAAACTAATAGAAAGTAGAAAATGAAAACAATGTAACATTGGAGCAATATTGTATTTCTGTGATGCAGAAAGCTAGTATGCTTTGAACTTTTCTATCTCAATATTTAACTATCCCACTGGAAAGTCACGTTATTATTCTATGTTTCAGTTAATACAGCATAGTAAACATTAACTGAATAGGTGGAGGAAGAATTATAGTCAAGGACATTCCCCAATGTCAATTGATTGTTAGTCCTTTGGAAAAAGAGCTCAAAAATGTGGAGCTTGGATAGATTTTTGAGGGATGAAATGTGACTCTCTGAATAATTTTACCTTTTTAGACAAACAATAGTGCTCAAAAAGGGCTTTTTCAAAAACTGTGTTTAGAGCAAATGAAACTCAACAAAAATGACTTGTGTTGATTTCTTTCTTGTGGATCTCAGGATAAACAGTTAACATTATCTAATGAGGTCTGTATACAGTTCAGGTATTAGCACAAGTGGACCTTTTGAGACCTAAGAAAGAAAAAGAGGCCCCAGTTAGCAGACCTTTAATCTTAAAAGGAATTTCAGATAGTAGAGGTAAGAGACATCTGCAGTTCAGAAAGAGACAGATCCTTCTCATCAGAAGTGAACGGAACATCATAACTGAACAATCACAGCCAACACTTGCATGAAACTCCTTTAGGCAGAAAGATGAAGCTATGGAAGAAGCACTAATGCTTCTCAATTACACTTCTGCAAAACCTATCCAGTATAAACAGATGGCAGAACAATCCAAAGTGCACCTGCTACCCTGGAAGTATTTCAGCTTTCTTTGTATGGGGCAGTGCCAGTGTATAGAACTAAAAAGTAACTTGCCACAGATAATTTTTTCTTACTTTTGCACAATAAATGTGTTCCTTTGGATGTTAATTCCTTGTAGTGAAGGGGTGTTCTTGCCTCAAATTGTGCATCTATTCATATTCAACAAATGAAATACTTTAAAAATCTCAAACCCAACCGTTTTTCCATCAGATTTTGAGAACAAGAATTTTTCACACTCTAACTGAGACTGAAGATAGAGTCACCTTCCTCCCAGAGATGTCTTTTTCAAATTACAAACACATGAATCAAGAACAGGGACATGACAGGGAGTGCTTGGTCGGTTATGCTTACCTGTGCAAATTCATTGATTAGTAATAGACTGGAATGTTTTGACTTTATTTCTTTTGCTATCTCAAATGAAATTAGAACCACAGCGTAAAGAAAGAAGCAGTATCCATTAACTTTGGCATAGATTATTTGCAGACAGTTTTCACAAAATAATCAGACACAGCATAAAACCAAATTTAGATGAAGAAAAGATGCATAAGTAGAAGCTCTGGAATTTTGCTAAATTTTGCTGAAACACCTGCATGAGTCTAAGAAAAATATATCCCTCCTGTTTTTGTGAAGGTTACTTGGCATAGCACAAAGCCCTCTGGGCTCCACAACCTCGCACTTCAGTCCCTAATGAGTGGCAGCATGATCCCTCTGCAAAAGCCAGAGCAGTATGAATTTTGAACTAGCTGAGCCAGTGTCTGAGCTTATTTAAGCTCTGAGATTGCTGTGAGAACAACCAGAAAAGCCTGCAGATACTATGGCTACCAGCAGACAGTCAGCAGGTATAATTGGCTACTCTGAACTGTAGAGGTTTTACGTTAGCTCATGTCAGTATATTATAGAATAAGCTCCGGGACTCTAGCTGTATTAATTACAGGAGTAAGGGAAATGCTGGTTGCTTCTAGATACATACAGCAGACACTTCTCCCCCTTACAAGTGAGGTAGTACAAACTAAATTGGTAGACCTTTTTCATATAAACGATATTCAAATAACAAAGGCTATATTTAATATGAGTTGACAAAGCAGGGCCTAAAACACAACTACCAGCAAACTCTGAAAAATATTATTCATGTCCTCTCAGTTCTGCTTTAAAATAAGAAATACTGAAAATGGTCCTCTAAAGCTTATTTTTTCAGTTCTTTTATACACATTTTTTTCAATTTCAATCCACTGCCTAACGCTTCCTTCCAAATCCCCTCAAAAATCAACCTGATTCACATGCTTTCTTTATTGACCAGCTCAAATCTAGGGAGAGAAAAGAGATTCTGTGTTATCATTTGTCAAAATATGCAACTACGCAAAAGTAGCAATGAATCACCCATCACATGGGAAAGACAGTCCCATTGTCAATCACTTTTCAGAGTCAGGGATAGAACGTCTCATGCCAAAACTGTGTCTTTTCTCATACCTAGAAAAATGGTAGACAAAAACGCATGAACCCCCCTGCAACAGGTGGCTTCCATGTATGATATATTTTGGAAACAATATTTTCTTTTTGGATATTAACACCCTCTGATATTCAATCATTGTATTAGAACTGGAATTAGTAACTTTCTTCCAATTCAGAGTTTATTAGTACACAAAACAATTACTAAAGGTTTATCATAAAAGTTTATCAATAGATTAATGTAAAAAGCCCTTACGGACCAGGTGGAAAATTAGAGCTATTTTCTTCAGCCATTAAAATTCTTACATTATGTAACTCTTTTGCATGGAAAAAAAAATTCTCAAAGTTAATGCTCTTAAAACACCTCTGTTAGATTCTCATTCTGCAGCTTGCCAGGTTCCTGCTTTGAAGCCTTACTTTGCATTTAAGAACAGATGAAAATTTTCTAGACTACATGTACAAAATATGTTCATAATCATAAGTCAAATACTAAACATTGGTTTTGGCTATATTATAGTTCTTGGTAACTTCAAAAACAGTCTGAATTTTTATAATATGAAACCTTTTTTTTTTAAAATTGGAACTTAAAGAAACAAAATTAATGTGTTTGCCATTAATTGTTTACCTTTCCTTAATTCAGAATTTGTGACAAGAAGCAGTGAGATGAATGTGTTTCTATTTGCTCTCATACATCAAGCTGATGGAACTATTCTTGCCTGAGTAGTCTAAAATTATCCAGCTTTTGAACTATTAATAACAATATTTATGTTTTTAAAAAGCCATCTGTAACTACCATTCTAGCATTCACTCAATATATACTCATCTTGCATTCTAATGCAACTCTATCTCCAAAAGAAACTAACTTGGGCACTAACTGTATTTAAAAACAAGCAAACAACAAAAGACACAACAAAAATAACCCGAACAACAACAACAAAATTTTTAGGTGGTCATAACATTAAAAAGTCATAATTAAAAGTAATAATTAAAAATTAATCTCAGCATTTCTCCTTTCTGTTGCCTGGAACTGTCATCCGCTGGAGAAAAAAGTGTGGAATTTTTAACAATAGTTCTGGGAAATTAAAATTTCAATTTGGTAAGAAATTTTTATTGTCTGATATTTCTTTATTTCTACCAGGATAAACGGTAACTCTGAATCTTTTTGCAGAAAGAGAAGTCGATAAATTATTTAAAACCTAAATTTCCATTGCCTAAACATCTTTTTAAGGATAAAAATCAACACCGTTATAGAGTATTTTCCTCTCTGATAAGAAAGAAAAATATATAAAAAAGAGAAAATATATATGGATGCCACCTATTCTTCAGATTATGGCACTTAAGAGAAATACACTCTGAGAACAGTCCTTGATTTTACTTGTGTGTGCATATTTATACAAGGTCCTTTCAGATTCTTCTGGAATTGTTAAAGTTCGTCCTACCAAGTCCTACCTACACCTATTAGCCGTCTTGTGGTGTAAACCTCCCTCTGCAATAAAAGCTAAGGGCTAATGTTAGAAAAACAAGCTGATAGTTGAATTCAGATGCTTAAAAACACTTTCTACATTTGTCTTGTAATAAAGAGCTTGATTTTATTCCTTGTCACAGCTCCAGAGAGTGTTGGTCCGTTTGCACCAACAGACACCTGGTTTTAACAACCTCCTCCCATGATTTTGTCAGTGGCTCCCACATTTAGTGTTTTAGAAGGAGAAGGGTTTCATTTACTATAAAGCTTTGGATAGTACAGGATATTTCCGTTCACAATAAAAATACAGTTAATTCAAACACATCAGAATACTGTATCCTCCAAAGTGCCAATAAGCATATTCTGTGAAGCTCTAACACAGCTAAGTAGTATTACAGTGCAACCATGAAAGTAGTAGATTAAAAGACAAATCACTGTAATATTACATAAAGAGGTGACATCAGTAACACCTCCACCATCTGTAGCAACTGTGTTTTTAAAGGAAAGGAGTTAGCACAGATTATTTGGAGTTTTTAAGGTGATGTAGGGATCACTACAGACACTTCAGTAGAACATAATGTTAAGTAGACTCCTTATAGATAGCCCTGAAGATTTTATTCCAGTTTAGGCAGAAAAAAGACCACTCAATTAAAGACACTTTTGGAGATGCATAGAAGGAAAGCTTTATGAATAAGCTGAATACCCAGGGATGTCCAAGAAAACAGGTATGACACTTTCCCTCGCCCCAACTGTTTGTACCACAGGGACTTCCTCAGCCATTGTAGGATAGTGTTTCCCCCCATGTCTGAAGTATTCTGTTTGCCAGAATTCAATTATACTCAGAAAAAACAAACAAACAAACAAACCCCAAAGCCCAAAGGAAAACAAAACAAAACAAAAAACTCAACACACCCCAACCAACCAACAACAACCTCTAAACTTGAATGAATTTGGAATTTCTGATGCAATACCTCATGCCTTTTCCCCATGCCTTCCAGTTGAAAGTGGCCTTGGATAGAAGACTGGATAAGCTCTTCAGAAACTGCTTGCCTCCTCACAAGAGATAAACCAAGCCACACACTTCACTTATGACTTTCTCATTATTTACAAGGCTCCAAATTAGATTTCAGCCAAAATAGCTCCACAGACTTGGGTGTACTTCAGTCTTCAAGGTGGGGAAAATTTTTGAGGTAAATCAGGTTACCTGGTGTCCTGGTTCTGGTGGGGATAGGGTTAATTTTCCACAGGGTCCAGCAGGGACACAGGTATTCCATCCCTTATGAGTCATGCCCACTCGGAGCTGCTGGGGTAGGGGGCAGGAAGTCTCAGCTTAGAGCGGGCGGGGGTGTCCCAGGTCCAGTTGTTGAGTGGCCATTCCATAACTGTGGTTGTATATTCCTCTATCTGTGTTGTTATTGTTTTCCTGTTCCCTTTGCTGTTCTGTTAAACTGCCTTTGTCTCAACCCACAAGTTTTGCCTTTTTTTCCTGATTATTTCCTGTATTGGGAAGGCTCGAGAGAGCAGTACATGGTTCTTTGTTGCCATCTTAGGCCAAACCACGACACCTGACTCCACAACGCAGCTGTAATTTGTGAATCATATGTCTTGTATCATGATTTGAGGCAAGAAACAAATTTTTGCAGGATAACAACTATTCATCTAAATGATAATGCTTCAAAAGACAAACTAATTTAGAATTTAAGCATCTTAAAACATGTTCCACTGTTAAGTCATTAATACATTGTTGTAATGTTTTCAGACATATTACTCACAGGTTATCTGGTAAATATGATTTGACTCAGTATTACTGGTTATTATACTATAGTTATTACTGGTGGTATGAGGAAAAATTTATCTAAGATTTTCATTCTACTGTTTCTTCTCAGTTCTATATTCCTTATTCTATATATTTTCTTCTTCTGTTCCACCATTCTGGAGCTTCAGTTCTGATTTTTTTCAGATTATTTGATGGTATAATTTACCTGGGAGTACAGGTGGTCTAAAGTAATTCAGGTAGATGTGACTGAATACTGTGCTCACTACATACAAATAGGGTAAAGAAGGGGTTATGGCTTTGGCTGCTTTTCCTTCTACAGTTCCTCTACTGCATCAGCATACAAATTACAGTTTACCTGCAAGCAACTGGTTTGGCACTGTTTTATGGCATATGTTTATCTATAAACATGTGCAGTGTATACCAAACAGTACAGTAAAGCGGCCTGCCAAGTCCAATCAATTTGCACTGGATAATGCTGCCCTGTTTCCATTGTGGTTCTTCCACAGGCTTTGTCAGTGTGGCAAAGGAGCCATGCTGGTGGGGTGACTCCTGTGGAAGACTTCCATCCTGCTCTCCAACATTATGGTCTTGTACACATAAACACTTAATCTGTAGGGACTGGACTATAAGAATTACTGCCAGTGAATATTTCCTCTTAGGTATTGGAACTACCTCCTTTCCTTCTGTTTCTTCTCCCTCAAAATTAATTTCCTTTTTTTTTTACTGTATTTTTCTGGTTTGATTTTTTTCTTATTGTCACTTTTCTTACTGGGCAATTCTCTAGCATGCTTTTCTACTAACACGAGTGTTCCTTGAAAATAACAGTCCCTTTGACCTCTGCATTAGTGTCATGTGGATTAAACAAAATCACTGAACTGTTTAACTTTGTGAATTCTAGCTAGGGTGCTCTGGAGTGTGACCATTTTATTAACTAAACGCTTTAGCATATTATTATATTTACTTCTTTCACACACTGTTACTCACTACTGATGAAAGAGAAACTTTGTATACATTTAATATAAAATAAAAGCCTACTGCAATAAGGAGTTTATCATTTAAGTTCAACAGACAGTATGGGAAAGTGCAAGAGATTTCTTTGGTTTTGATCAGTGATTTCACTTCAATTAACATTTCACCATGGGAACCTAAACTCATCTACAAGACACCTTGTGCTGACATTATCTGTTTTAAATTTCTGATAGTTCTATTCTTACTTCCATTCTTAGAAGTGTGAATATTAATGATAACAGAAGGACAGAGGAAGGTTTCAAATATTAAGCATGACAGAACCAGTATTTAGGACCACAAAATTATTGATATTTAAGGGGTATTTAAAGAAGGCCTAGACAGAAGCAATTCACAGACTAATCTCCTAAAATTAGCTGTAATATAAAGTTTCTGTCTCTGTGTTCTAACCAGAGAAGAACGAAAATCAGCAAAACTGAAGCAGGTTTAATTTTCTTAAGGAAAATTTATTTCTCTTTATCCTCATGAGAAAGTGTCTCAAATGAAAGCTACGTTCTACCTACATTGGAAACCGGGACAGAATTAGGCTTGATTTTAATAGTCTTAAGCCCATATATTCCATTAAAAATTAGACGCTTATTGTTAACTTAACCTACCTATCCATGATTACTCTTTCTTATCTTACAGAATCATAGAATAGTTAGGGTTGGAAGGGACCTTTAAAGGTCATGTAGTCCAACCCTCCTGCAATGAGCAGGGACATCATCAACTAGATCAGGTTGCTCAGAGCCCTGTCCAATCTGATGTATTCACATTTGGTAATAAAGTTGATTCTCCCTAATGCTTATTTTCTGCCCAGCTCCCTCTTTGTTTATTTGCTGGTAAAGGTAGCAGTCATCCTCGTCTGTAGACTGAGCATTGCAACCTCCTTTCAGCTCCTCTCAGAAGATCACCTCATCATTCCCTTTATTGCTCTTGTAACCCTTTTCTGCAAACCGCTCTGGTGAACATGCACATACTTTCTAAATACTAGCAGCAAGATTTATTACAGCTTTATATCTTTTTATTAGCACTAGGTCATATACACAATAACAAAAAATTCCTCACCTATCCAAATTTAAAAGGGCAGTGAAAATAGGAAGTATGGTTGCAGTGCAGTTACAACTGGGTGGAGAAGGTGGCTACCGTTACAATATACAAGCGTCTAGCGTCATTTGAGAGATACCTCTTTTTCATCATACTTGTAGAATCTTTGCTAATTCTTAATATCCTTTTTATGATGTTTGTTTATTCAGGTGGAGATGTAGCACTCCAACCAAGCTTGTTATGATTGCTTCAGGTACAGATAGATATAATATCTTTGACATTATAGAGAAAGAAATCCAGAAAGCCTTAACATTTGAATCTCCACTTCATCAGTCTATTCAACCAATTAATGAAGTCCCTTCCTTGACCAGTGCTTTTTGGGTTTTGAGCTCCAAGCTTTAGAGACTCCATGTGAACACAATCAGCCAATGACTAGTCAGTTCAAAATGTTTCTCCATGAATAGCTCTTACATAAAGTCTACTACCACCTCATCTAAAATTGTCAGTACTTCCCAAAATAAGTTAAAAAAACCTTCTAGGTCAATTCCATGACAATTGTGGCTATCTCATTCAGTAATATCTGGAATACAGCTATTAATACCATTTGGTTTCTAAATGATAGCTAAGAATGCCAAGACTTTCATTATAACATAGTTTCAGCAGTATTTACCTCTCTAACACTTTTTTTTTTTTCTAACAGATACAAATCTGACCATATCTAGACCATCCCTTTGACTTTATGGAGAAATCTCCAGCATTATACCAGTTTATATGTTTTATTTTCCTAAACTGGTTTGGGCCGAAATGAGTTTTTCTGTAGTCCTTTTCTCATATCAGAAATATTGTCAATAACACTACCATATGTGGATAATCCAAGTCTTTATTTACTAATTTTTTCTACAGCTCACGCCCTTGCTGTACTATCATGACTCTGTTATTTCAGAAAATTCTCCATTTTCTTGCCTTGGCTGATTGCTTTAGTGTGAAACTTCATAGTTATTCCTAAATGATCTCACCCATTTGTTAATTAAATTCATCGTGTATCTGACTTTGTTCACAAATCAAGGTTGGTTGTGTTTCTTGCTGTCATCACCATCTAGATGTTGTGTTCTCTTTTCCATCTTTTTCTTTTAAATAAGAAAAAATATTTCTTCCTCTCCTCAAACTTTTTATACTGAGACACAAAGCTTTTGTTCTCTAAATATCATACAGTTTCTATAAGGCACAAAAAGAAAGCAAAGTACAGATGTGAAGTACTAGAAATTACATCATATAAAACACAACAAGCACAAAAATAGATTCTCTTACTCAAGAAGAATTAAATATCTTGCTCTCAAAAAAAGAATTCCCATATAAACTGCCTTGCTTATATCTTTCTGGTCTCTAGGTGTGTGCTTTCAGGTGCCTTTTACTTAATTATGCTCTTGAGTAAGCCACAGAACACTTTAAATAAAACTAACTGTCCCATTATTATTCAAATAAAATAGTTTGCATGAAGAAAGTACTGAAAGTCAGGCTTCTTTAACCTTCTTATTCTAAGTATTAGATGTGCCTAAATACTTCTAAAATTGCTATTCAAAATGGCTGAATATATGTAAGCTGAACAGGACTGTGCTCTGAATGTAAAACAGAAGCCATCTGAGATCATTGGTACCTTCCTGTGACATTTCAAAAGGAATTTGTTTATCGTACAGAAAGCTTCTATATTCAAAATTTCTCTTGGAGTTTTGTTTTTAAGTTTTGTTGGTGCTTTTTAATTTCCTCTCATTTCACATATTCTTCTTTTTATTACGTTCTGAGTGCCACAGAAACATTTCTTGTCTCTTCTTTAACACTTCTGTTAAAGATATGAAATATTTTGACTCATATTTACAGCAAAGTCTGATAGTAACTTGTTGCGTGAAAAGGGGACAG
>VWZL01000685.1:0-14082 GCA_013396915.1 Stercorarius parasiticus
GGGGGGGCGTGTCGGGGGAAAAAAGCGCGAAATGAAGGAAAACGTTGTTACGGCCAAGGGAGGGTTTGCCATTTTTTTCAACCGCAGGGTGGGAAACGCGGAATTCCAGCAGAAAATGGGATTTATATACACCTGAAGTGAGCCTTAATGGAATTCAAAAGGCAAAAAAAATAACCTCGGAAAAAAGGGAAAATAAATCAAATTCCCACCGTGAATACATCGGGGATCGGTTTTCTCTTTTTGATGAGTTTTGGATGGGTTTTTTTGGGGCGTATTATTGGCAAAAAGGGGAAGCCGTGGGATCGAATCCCTTAAAGACGTCTTTAAGGGAAGCGGCGTCTTGCTGGTCACCGTCCTGCGCTGGGCTATTCCCGGCGAAAGGGCTTCCCGTTCCCGATTTCCCACTGGGTTTCACCATGCCGTAAACTGGGGGGACTGGGAGGTTGTGGACCCCAGGTTGGGGGGCGGCTTCTTGGGCCGGGGGGGCGGCTTTGGGCCGCGGACGGTTGTAACTGTTGTACCTGTCCGTAGCCGATTCAGTTTTTTCCGAATCGGGTTGTTCCAAAGCCGATCGGCGAACGAAAAGGGGTTCCTTGGGTTTTCCACTGGTTTTACCGGATTCGGAAGGTTTTAGGGAAGAACCGGAGGCTTCAGGAGGGGATTTGCCCCCCGAATTGGGAGTCCTGGGGTCGTACAAGCTGATGGCGCTGAGCACGCTGCTCTGCCCGCCGCCTTTGCTCAGCCGCGGGTCATAGGGAGCGATGGCGGGGGCGGCATCGACGGATTCGCTGGATTCGCGGGTTTTGGAACCTCCTGTTTCTGGGTTTTTTTGCAATCTGGGATCGGCGGGGGTTTTCCGCTTGCGAGGGTCGCTGGGTTTGTCGCCCGGGCTGGCAGAGGGGCCACCAGCGGCGTTCACAGTCTTTAATATCCTGGAAAGAAGCTCGAAATCGGGAAGGCCGGTGCCCGGCGAGGAAGCAGGATCCCCAGCGGCGCTTCCCCCCCTTTGCCGGGGGTCGGCGAGAGTCGCCTGGGGCCTGTTGAGACGCGGATCCAAGGGCGGAATGGTTTGAAGGGCGGCTGGAACGGGAATAAACTCTTGTTTTGGGATGGGGAGAGGAATTAGATCTTCCGGGCTCCACAGGATCATGCGGGAGAAGTTGGGTTTGTGGAGGACGACATCTTTTTTGATGTGGCTGAACTGCTGGAGTTGGGAGCGAGGATCCCGCAGGGAATGGCCTGGGAGAGCATCCAAGGGGATGTTGAGGGGCTTATCCCGTAAAGCTCTTTCTCCTTCCTCTTCCTCGGGGAGTAGGGGAGGTTTGGGAATGCCGCCGACGCCACCAGGATGAGGAATTTCCGCTTTGGGGAGGGCGGAGGGAACGTGTCGCGCCAACCTGGGGTCGGTGGGGCCCGAATCGGCTGAGAGGGAAAGGTCGGAATTTCGGGAAAGCCGAGGATCCCGTAAACGCGGATCGGCGGGTCGTCCGCTGCTGCTTCCGGCTTGGGATTTTTGAAGGCGGGGGTCGGAGACGCCGGGGAGGGGCCCCATTTCGCCATGGGTGGGTTGGGGGTGAGGGCGGCCCGAGCTTTGTTGCCGTAAGGTTTTCAATATGGAGGTGACGCTGCTTCCACCCTCATCTTCGTCGCTGGAATACCAGTTCCCGGTGTCACCTGGCAGGGACGAGGAAAGAAAAAAGGCGATAAAAGGCCGTTAAAAGCCGTGACACCGAGGAGAAGGTCCCCAAAACACGTCACCTCAACTCCACACCGCTCAAATTCCCAATTATCCCTCAGCCTCGGCCTCCCCGTCTCATTTTCATCCTGCAAATGACCGGAGCATCCCTCCCTTCCTCTTCCTCCCGCCCCCAGCAGACTCCAGTTTGACCAGAATTAAACCAGTATCCCCGTCTCCTTCACCTTCTTCCCAGTTTTTCAGCTCTTTTGATGCTGGGGGCTCTCTTCGAGGCACTTGGCACCCCTCGTTCCCTACAGAATTCCTTCCTGACACCCCCATTTCTCCCCTATTTTTTGGAGCTCCCACCTCCGGGTGGGGAGAAACGGAAGGAAATCGGAGTTTTGAAGGAAAACCGGCACGTTTTGCCACTTGCCTTCCTCGTTTTCGCGTTCTTGCTTGTTGCTCTCGGCTAATCTCCGGGCTCTCTCCTCTTCCTCTTGCTGTTTCTGCTGGATTCTCAAATAAAGCGCTCTTTGTGCCGAGGGCATGAAATCGGGGATGCTGCCGGGCGGTTTGGTTAAGCCGGAGGGGCCTCCTTCGCACAAAGCGTCGGGATCCAAGGACGGATCGGGGAACATGTGGTCTCCCGCAGGCCCTTCCATATCCTCGTAACTGCCGTAGTCTTCTACGAGGGGAAAAATCATCATGTTTTAAAAGAAAATCTTCATTTTTTACCCCCCTTCTCGGTCTGCTGTGCCTGGGAACAACCTGTCTCCGAGCCGGGGTGTCCGGCAAAGCACCCAAAGGTGATCCCGGCGGATCCTCAGGACATACCTGGGTCTCCCATCATGCCATGATCCATCTCCAGACCTTCTTGGTGTGGGTAAAAATTATCGTAGAAACCTTGCGGCCCCGGGCCGGGCGGCATCATGCCGGAATGAGGGGAATCATCAGGTCCGTAGGGCATCATGGGGGGGCCAGGCCCCATGGGGGGGCCGGGATTCATTCCCGGACCCATCGGCATGTCAGGATGCATGTCCGGATGCATGTCCGGGTGCATGTCGGGGTGCATGTCCGGGTGCATGTCGGGATGTATGTCCGGGTGCATGTCAGGGTGCATGTCGGGGTGCATGGGGCCAGGCATCGGTCCTGGGGGGCCTCCAGGCCCAGGGAACCTGGGCGGGGGTGGCCCTGGGTGCCTGAAAGAGAAAATAAGAAGAAAAAATCGCTTTAATGGACATTTTCCGCTGCTGGAGGACACACTGCTGGAGGGATGGACACGCTTCTGGAGGGACGGACAAGCTTCTGGAGGGAGGCACCCAGCGTCCGACCCCGCGTCGCACCCAAAAATGGAGAGAAATCTCCTTTTTACGCCCTTGCACCCATCGTTAGCGGCGGCACCGGGGCAGAGCTCCTCGTTGCGAGACGGCACCCACCTGACACCCAGTTTCTCCGCCAGCTGCCCCGTGGGCCGGACGACTATCTCAAACAACGAGGGGATCTTCTTGTACATGTCCTGCTGTTGCTGCAATTGCTGCGGGGACAGCGGCTCGTGCATCGGCGGCGGCATTTGCGGCCCCGGGGGTGGAAGAGGCGGCGGCGGAGGGGGAGGAGGCCCCCCCGGGATGGGTCTCCCGTTGGGAGAGGTGGGAGCCGGAGGACCGGGAGGACGAGGGGGCGTGGGGAGCAAACCCACCCCAGGGGGTGGTTTGGGGAGAGGGTTGATGCCTTGTTTTTTAAGCTCTTCAACTTCTTTCTCATCCTCGGCGCCTGCTTCCGCATCATCCGCCAGCATCTGAGAAGATAAAGGAGGCAAAGTTGATCCAAGCAGCGGAAAACCCTTTCCACCCACGGGATTTGACTTCCAGGGCAGGAAAACGGAGGAGGAAGCGGCGGTAAGGCTTTGCTTTACCTTGTCCAGAAGCTCCCGCGTCTCCTCCGTGAGAGGATCGTGAGAAAACATGCAGTCATCCCCGTTGATGCAGTTGCCCGTGGTGTGGAAGAGCTTGCACGGGAAATCCCGTGGCATTTATTAAGGAGAATAAACCCCAAGAGGGAGTTGTTCCAACAGCCAGAGAGGTTACAGACACTTTTCACTTCAAAATGTGGCGGATTTGTGCCGGCACGACACCGATATTAAACTACCGTCACCAGAAACGCCGTATTTTACCTTTCTGCCGTGTTCTTCTGTAGGCGCAACAGCCCCGAACCTCCTTTCTTTAAGAGGAAAAGCAAGGATAAGAAGGAATGGGGAGCGCTGCCTGTCAGAAAGCGCCTTTTTTTCCCCCCCGACCCCCCCCACACACAGAGAAACGAGACCGATTTGAGGCCGGCTTAAGGAAAAAGTGGAAAACCCAAAGGATATCGTGCATGTACGGGCAGTTTTCAGCCCTGGCACAGTAGCCCGTGATGTAGAACTTGCAGAGCTCCCGTTTCTTTGGTAGTTCAATGTCATGACTGAAATTGCAGTGGTCGCCCTGTTGCGGAAAGGAGACGACAGCGCGTTAATCGGCAGAAGTGCCGCCACGTTCAGTTCGTCAGCACCAAAGAGGGATGGGGAGATGCGTCTGCTTCCCAAAACACCCTTTGTAGGCAGCAATCCCTCCCCAAAATGGGTTTAAAACCTGGACTTTACGCTTCAGTGCCGGTTCCGCGTGTGTATGAAGAGATTTTATATAAATATTCTTGAATTATTCCCTTACCCAGGTACATCGGCCTTCCACGAAGTATTTGCAGATCACTTTCCCCTTCTTATCCGACTGCTGGTGGGGTTTGTCATGGTCGTTCCGCCGGTAATTCCCACCGCCTCCTCCATCCTATGGGAAGCACGTGGCGTTAGTTGACAAAGAATTTGAAAATACAAAGTGAGAGAAATTAAAACTTCCTGGACAGCCACGTGGGAGAGGGAAAGCCACCGGGATTTGGGATGAAAAAGGGAGGAAAAGTGAGCAGCAGGCTGCTGAGCACGGCTTGAGGAACCTGTCAGAGGAGCAGAACCCAAAACATGCAATTTTTGTGGATTCTGGGGAAGATCCGTTTGTTTTTTTCACTCTTGCCAAGGTTTTCTTCAAAGCCTGAGTGGATTTAGAGGGGGAGGGGGGACAAAGGGGGCACCCGGCGCTGTATCGAGCCGTTAGAAAACAAAGAGCTACTCACTCCCATGTCCTCATCGTAGTAATCGTCATCGTCGTTCATTCCACCCCCTTTCCCCATTCCGCTTCTGTTGCCACCTCTGCCTCGTCCTCTGCCCATGCCTTTATTTCCTCTTCCTCTGGGGCCGCGACCACGTCCTCGATTTAAACCTGGAATAAAAATATCCCCCCCGCCTCGTTTGGAATTTCTTCCGTAAAAGGGGCGAGAGAACAGGAACGCGGGGAGCTCGTTGTCCCCCTCACCCCGGCCCCGATTCTCCTTGCTCCGGCGGTACTGGTTCAGCTCCTTCGAGTAGTCGTCATACTCGTCCTCGCCGAGGGGCTCTTCGTTATCGCAGTACTGTAAACGAGAGCCCTGCCGTTAATGAGCAGGGAGGAAGCACAGCCTCCGACAGGGGGAAAACGGAGCTTCTCTCGCCTCCCTGGGCAGCGGGTGGGAGACTCGGCACTTACTTCCATCTCTTCCTCATACATTTCCTCCTCTTCCTCGGGGTGGTCGCCCCTGCCTCGCCCACGGTTCCCTCGGCCCATGCCTCTGCCTCCTCTCATCCCTCCTCTTCCTCCTCGGCCTCGGTACCCTCTGCCTCGGCCGCGGCCACCTGGTGAAGGAAGGGGACGGGCTCAGCTTTCTGCCGCGTTTCACCTCTCGGGTGCGTTAAAAACAGCACAAAAATAATCCAGGCAAGGAAAAAGAAATAACAACCTTCCGCTACGGGATCAGCAGCATCTTAAAAACTTGTTTCTAAGTGAATCAGGTTTTAATAGAAATAATAAAAAATGCATTTTTAAGAAGGCAAATGATAGTATTTTTTAAAAAAAACCCCAATGCTGTGTGGCCACGTCACGGCTGCAGTATGTCAGACCGGTAACGTAAATCCGTGTACTCCAGATACGACACCAGACTCATCTTATCGATGAAATTCATTTCCCTTTCAAATAAAGCTTTTCTTTTATCCATTTTCAACCACTTACCTGCTTTTACAACAACCTTCGCTAGCAAGAAAAACGCTTATTTAAAACATTGAATTATCCACAGGGATCTGAACTTTCCCCTCGGAGCAGAGAAGAAGAAAAAGCACTTTTCCCCCATCACAAACCAACACCTCCACGAAGCTTCCCGCAACGCGCCAGGCCTTATTTGGCCGCACATCAGCTAAATGAGCTGCAGGTAACGAGATAAGGGGAAAAAAACCCGGAATATTTAGTACCTCGTCCCCGGTGGGAGCCTTCCTTGGCTCTCCGGTATTGATTCAGCTCTTTGGCAAAGTCGTCATAATCTTCCTTGCCCATATCTTCGTCTTCCTCCCCCTCGTACTGGCCGTACTCCTCATTCTCGTAGTCCTCGTACATGCCGTAATTCTTGCTTTCCATTTTGGAGTAGCTCTTCTTCGGCATGGGAGCGCCGTGAGAGGAGGGATACTGCTGGTGGGACTTTGGGAAAGGCAGAGAGGAAGAAAGGGACGGCAAGAAGCTTAATACCACAATTTAATTTTGAAACAAAATCATTCAAAATCCCCAAGCGGGTGAAAAATAAATGGGCTCAAGGCCCAACGCCAAAGCGTGTGGCCTGTAAACGGAGCCACCTGCGCCGGCAGCAGCTCTGAACTTACAGAAGAGTAAGGAGGGCTGTATTCCCGGTATTTTCGGTGTCCTTTTTCCCCAGGACTGAAGTCCGAATCCTCGCTGTAATCAGAGAAGTCATCGCTGGAAGAAGCGTGGCGCTGGCAAGACAAGGAAAACAGCCAGTGTCATTTTATTACAGGCCAGCTCCGACTCAGACACAACCCAACTCAGTCGCCCTTTGTCTTTTGGGTGGTTTTTGGAAAGAAATTCTATTTTTGCTTAACAAAATTATCAGTGTGTTCAGTGAATTGCAAAGTGGGAGCCTGTTAGCAGCTTATTTAACTCGTCTCTAATGAAGACAAAGAAAACACGTCCTCTGTGCTGTACAAATTCCTGGAATTTAGGTAACAAACATCCTTGATTTGGCAAATCCACAGCCTGCAATCCCCTTTGAGGTCCGAACGCTCACACAAAGGAATTCCCTAAATAAAAACCCTGTTTTCTTCCCATTCTGCCTCCTCAGATGGACAAAAGTGTTGGAGCATTTCCATCCCAGCCGCAGACCTCGGTGCCCTGCTGCTGCGCGGGGTCCTCAGAGGAGGAAGAAGTTAAGGAGCTGAACCCCAAAAACCCCTGCGAGTGCTCCCACCTTGCAATTACCCTGAGGGGAAGAGCCTCAAACACCCCGGAATAACGTTAGAGGAGGAATTAATTCCCTGGAGACACCCAATGGCAAAGCAAGCAGCGCCTGGCTCACCTTGTGTTTGGATTTCCTTTTCTTCTTGGATCTCCTCTTCTCTTTCTCCCTCTCTTTCCGACGCTTGCGCTTCATCCGTCGATGGGTTTTCTCCTCATCGGAATCGCTGTGATGCTTCTCCCCTTTCTCCTTCCGACCTCTTTCGCGAGATTCCGAGGGATCCTGCGTTTCCTCCCCTCCGTCGTCCTCCAGCTCCCCTTCTTCCAGTTCTCCATCCTCCCTGTAAAAAGCAGATGGGCGCGTTTAATTCCCCTTATTCATAAAAAAAAAAAAAGGAAAATAAAACTTTCTTGCTCCGCTCACCAGCCAGGCACTTGGCTCCCAAAGTGCTGAATAATTCCTAGTTATCGGGGTTTTAAATATCCGACGGCAAATATTGATTTTGTCCCTGTCTGCTCAGCCCGGAGTTAAAACACGGCAAAGAAATGTCTCACAAACAAAAGCGAAGCCACAACGTTATGGCACTCGACTTTCACATGAACTTACAGCAAATTAACTCCCAATAACGGAAATGAGTGATTTAATAAAGCGCTCGGTCCACTCCAGGAACCAAAACTGGTGTTTTAATAAAACAATACGTCCTCTAGAAGACAAGAATAAGTAGATATCACTTTGGTTTGCCCAATCTAGAGACGCATGCCCAGTTATTCCCGCTTTCTCCTGCTCCCGTTCCCCCACGACTGTGGTTAACGGAGGCGATAAAACAAATCCAAACTTCCTCCAGCAGCTTCCCCAAGCCCTGCTCCATTAAATCCAATTAAAAATCCCTCAGATCCGGGTTACGAGAAACCTTTTCCAGCCTCGTAACGCGTTAGAGGTGGAACACAGCACGAGTTTAACCAGCTCCTTCGCCTTTTCCTTCTCTCCCAAACAGGTCGCTGCTGCAGGATTTAAAACACAAGCAGGGTCTTTTCACTTAAATTATAATTAAAACCATAAATGATGGCTTGTTTATGTACATCATCACCGTTCACAAACAATTTAGGGGCATGTAGGAGGTAGATCTTTGACCTGCATCCCTCTAATTGGGGTATTTTTTAGGCTATTTGGCTTTTTTGGCTGCAGTAAATCCCCTTTTTAGCACTGTAATGGGAAGGGACGCTCTCAGCGAGCTCTGGAAGCTGAAAAGGGGTTCAGGAACAGCAAAAATTGTGCTGTGTGAACAAGTCAGCCTGTCCCGTTAAAAAAAAAAAAAACATAAAAAAATTGAATTATTTCCCCCAACATGTACAAAAAACATCCCCGGGAGCAAAGGGGGCGCCCGGTTCGACTCCAACACAAAGTTCCCTCTTGTTTTCACTTGCGTTTGCATCATTTTAATAACAGCCCAGCTCTAAAATCAACTATTACTCATGAAGCTCATAAACCTGACGCGTAATTCCTCGCCGTACACACAAGTTTTAAAGGCCAATATCAGTGGAAATTATTTTTGTGGCGAAAAGGCGGCACCTTTTGGGTGTTTGTGTCCGGCGAGATCAGGCCGGGAACACGAGAAACTCAAAGCCGAGTAGAAAAACGGAAATAAAACAAGGTTACGGAAAGGAATGGAAATACCTGTGTATTTAAATATTGAAAGAAAAGTCCTGTCGAAAGCACTGAAGGGACAGATTCATCAAGAAATGGATTTCAAACTCAAAACGATCCAGCAAAACACCGAGCTCAGCACAGGGTTAGGAAATGATGAGCCAAAACCAATTTATCGCTCAAAATAAACGCAACAAACACCCTCACGCTGTATTTTTTTGCAAAAAAACCAGCCATTCCCATCGGTATATTCCTTTGGAATCAGCCTCATTTACCCTTTTCTCAGGAGTCCTCACCGGCTGGGGACAGCAACCACTCCCCAACGCCTTCCAAGAGGGACAAAACACCTTAATTACAATTTTAATTACCCTTTGCAGGCGCTTTTACCCTGCCTGGAGTTGCTCTGGTGCAATATCAAGCTTTAGAGGAGACCGCAGCCGCCCCCCGAATGACAATCGCATCATGAAATTCACGGCGGTTACAGAAACAAAGACCAAAAAAAGCTCCCAAGAACAAATTTTGCGTCCACCTCAACGGTTATCTGAAAAATAACCAAGAGATGGGACGACGCTGAACCGTCAAAACGATCACTGAGCTGCTCAGCAGAGGAATATTAATTATTTAACCAACACACACGCCTCATACAGGAGGAAAGTCTGAAAAATCGTGTTTTACAGACAGTTAGATACCAAACGACATCTAAAGACGGGCAATATCATCTCTCCTGATGGGTTTTAACTCTGGTTTTGCCCAATTTGTGTCGGTTTGGGCCAGAAATGATACAGCAACCTCTCGGAGAGGCTGGGAAAAGTTTTCGGCAAGTATTATCCAAGCAACAAATTCGCCCGATGGTTTTAAAGGCAAAAAATCAGGAATAATTTGGAATATGGCAAGCAGGAAGGATGTCTGAAAGGAACTGAGCGATATCCAAGGCGGGTCGGAAACAAAATTTAAGCGATTAAAGTGAATTTGTGGGGGTTTTTTGGGGGGGGAACGGGCTCACCGTGGAGAGTCGCCGCGGGGAGGCGGTGAAGAAGCCATGGCTGTTAAGCGATTATCAGTATCGCAGCAAACACCGAGCTGGGGAAAGGGGGGGAAATTCTTCCCTGAATCCCTGGGTTTTCCTATCGCTCCGTCCCGCCTGAGCTAGAGGGGACGGTGGCCGGCGCACTGCGGTTCCGAGCGGCGTGTGAGACAGCGCCACGGCAACGACGGAACCCGGTATGGTGGCAACGACGGAACCCGGGATGGTGGCAACGCCTGGAAAACAGGAAAAAAAAAGCCCTTTCCATCATTATCCCGCCATCCCCAGAGCTTCACCGGGGGGCAAAAATCACAGGAATGACCCTAGTGGGAGAAAATTCAGGGTTTTTTTAGCCACTGAGGAGCGGCGGCAGAATTAAAATATTACCTTAAAATAAATAATGTCACTTTATGCAGCCAAAGCTTTGTTAAAATTGCAAACGAGCATTAACGAAGTGACAAATGAGCTGCCTAAAGGGTGGATTTATAATAATTTATAGCCGATATACCCTCCTAACCCTATTAAAGATATTACTGCTCCTTCCTTGTTATACCTGGAAGAAACCCCAGCGAAAATAAACCTCTCAGCTCCCATCCTTGGAAAAACGCAAGTTTTTTTTACTACTATTAGGAAAAGAAAGAGCTTTGTGTGCTTGATATACGTTGGACTAACTTCCAGACAATCCCCCTATAAAAAAAAAAGATGATTTAATAGGAAAAAACCTTTTCTACGGCGGTTTTTTTTTTACACAAGGGGTGCAGCTGAGCGTGAAATCGCTGGTTTTGCCGGAGCGGCTCTGCGGCCGCCGGGTTCATGTACGAAGGTAGAATCAGGTTTAACTTTGAGGAATGCAAAAAAAAATTAAATTAAAAATACAAGGAAAGGGGTGAAAATGCCTTTTTTTTGGTTGTTTTTCAGAGTGATGCAGCGGGAAGGGTTTGAAAATCAAAGCGCAAATGCTCTGCAAGTCCCGATTTGCAAATTTGCACGATTTAAACTCATCAAAAGCGAATGTTTGCGTCTCATTTTCCCGGATTTTAAGTAATTTTAAGCTTGATGGGGATTTGAGCTGGGCACAGATGTGGGGATCTTGAGGATAAACACCTCCTGCCTCAAGCTGAGCAACCAAGAGAGGTTAAAGTTGATTTTTAACGATCTGATACATTTGACGGCGTGTTCTATGGCAGGGGGGAAATGATCAGACAGCAAATTAAAAAAGTAAACTCAATAAAACCAAGTAAAAACCCTAAATTCACCATAAACCGACTGCTAAGCTCGAGGGGGAGTGGGGTTTTTTTGGCAAAGGCAGAAAATCCTGGCTAAAAGCGACTTTTCACCACCGATTTCAGAGCAGGGTTTAAAACCAGAGCCCTTCCCATGTATAAAAGAGTTTAGTTCTTTTTAGGACAAATGTGTAGTTTTTCCTCACTTTTTGCATTTTAAGGTTTTCCTAGTGAAAACATGCTTTGCAGCGTGACCTCTAAAGGGTATTAACCGCACTTTTTTAAGGCTTCAGCGGAAGTTTAATGTTTAAAGATCCGACCCCAGCATCACACCTGCACTGGTGCAAATGAATTCCGCCAAATCTCCCGTTCTTTTCCCCAAAACGTGGATTATTCCAGAATAATCCCAAAGGAATGAGGCTCTCTGCTGGGGCGGCTGCCTTCTATTTTATTCCGAATGGAAACGGCGGGGAAATACATCAATCAAGAAATAAAAGAAGCGGTGCTTTGAAGGCAGCGGGGCCGCGCCGCCTCATTCAGACTGCGCAGACCAGGGCAAAAGTCATTAAAATTTATCAGCTTTTTCTTATTTTCTGTATAGTTGGGGTTCGGGTGTTAGTTTTTTTTTTTAAATTACGGTAACAAATATGTTATAGTAATTTATAAAGGACTTGGAGAGAGATCCCTTCAGCCTGGCTGTAATCAGGGCAAATCCTCCTCCTGACACCCCCAAAATTCATGTTTTTAAGCGATATTTCTACTATGGGAAACTTCAGGCGCCATGTGGGCCAAACTCAAGATTTTTCGAGGACTCAGCTGCTAATTCTGAACCCTCTCCTCTCATCCCAGGTTCCTGCTATCCGTATCCTTCAGTGAAACCCTAACATCCTCACTGCCATGGCATGGCTGATGCCACAGCAATGGGATACGGCCTGGAAATAATAATAATAATAATACAAAAAAGAGAAACACCAGGGTTCGGGATTTGCTTCGGCCTTTCCTTTAACCTGGGACAACAAAGCCTCGCTCGGCCCAAGGAGCCTCAGCAGACAAATTACGCCCCTAGGAATAAAACCAAACCAACCAACTATCCCTGTAAAAAAAAATAATTCTGATTTTCCAGGGAGCTGCTCACGGTACCAATGTTAAAGGGGTGTTTGCACCATTAAAAAGGTAATTTCTCGCAAATCGTGAGCGCTAAAAGGAGGTTGAGCTCGATTAAAAACGGGTCAAGGGAGGCAAGGCACGAGGAAAAGCCCCAGACGAGAAGTTTTGAGTCTTACTGCTAATATTTAACTCTCTATATAAAAAAAGAATCCCACTTGCTTGATGGAACCAGGCAACAACTCCTGAAACTTGGCTTTACAACCCCCGAGAGCTCCTGACATTCGAACAATTCCTGGTTCTTCCCTCCCTCAAAAGGGGAGAAAATTCACCCAAAGTTTTCCAGCGGCCTCTTTTCTTTCTTTTCCACATCTTCCCTTTCCAGTTCATCTTGATAACGGATAAAAAAATGCCCTTAGTAGCAATCAAAAAACCAGTTTGGATTTTTCCGGACCAAGAGGGGGAAGTATAAAGCTTAACACGTACGTACGTTTAGTAAAATACCCCAACAAAGTTATTAATTGAATATATTAGCGGGGGAAATCGATGCTCTGAGGTCCTGCTCTCTCTGAACCAACACCATTCCAGACAGACCAGTAACATTTTCAAGCCCTGATGGTGGATCTCTGATGGAAAGGGGAAAAAAATAACATCCCAGTTTTACGATTCTGTGGCAAATCTAAGTCATGGAAGGTGCAGGGACCACAAAGGTCCTGTCATAGACATTTAAAAACAGCAACAAAAAGGCATAAAAGACATCACTGGATACTGTTGTATGTGAAAAGCCCTTTCTGGAATGCAATTAAATCTCTAACAAAAAGCCCTCTAATTGTCTAGAACAAGTGCTTGCGTTATTTTACAGTTTAAGCAGATGTATACACCTTTTTCTTTTTTTTTTTTGAGGGAATAAAGACAAGAGGGGAAACAAACCACGATTTCACACAACTGTATCAGCGTGCTTAGAGGAAACACTGGGGTTTGGGGTTTTTTTTCCACCTGAGAACAATGCAAACTGGGTGAAAAGGGGCAAAAAGTGTGTGGTTTCGGCCTCCAGGAAAAAAAACCCCAAAAAAACCTAAGCCAAGAAATTAGATTAATTGGCCAGGGAAAAGGCCGGGGCCGGGGTTGGGGGGGGGAAATACCCAACACTGTGCGTGGTGTTCTGACTTCGGACTTGGATGGTGTGAAGTAGCGTGAGGAACAAGCTTGAGCTTTTTCGTTAAGGCACCTGATGGGCAAAGGAAAAGAAAGGGGAGAAGCGAGAGGCCACTAACGAGCTTTGTTACAAACTGGGTGCTTGCACTGTACTTTAATTTCACTAATTATCCGACATGAGGCTGTACATGGGGATGGGGGGAAAATGTGTGATGACGTTTGGGAAACGGTGCTTTCTTTGCCACCTTTTTTTTTTTTTCTTCTCTTTTTGACACACTTTGGAGTGGTTTAACCAAACTTTTTTAACTTTTTTTTTTTTTTTTTCCTGCTTTACGGGCAGACCCGCACCCAGGGGCAGCCGCTTTCCACTCAACGCAATGGAATGAGGATGGAGTTTGCAGACAAAGCAAATGGATCCGCATCCTACGCCTAGACAGGCAGAGTGCAGAGTGTTTCACCTCGGTGCTACTTCACCTGGGAACGTCACAACAGACATATCTGGAAGTAAATTGTGTGCTTTTGTGACTTTTTTTTTTTTCTTTTTAACCATTCACAGCGGCGGGGGCATTACAAAAGGGGAGAATTCTGCTTGGGTTTGTACACACACGGTATCGAATCACTGCTTACGCCAAACGTAACACCCCGCAGACGATCTTGGGACTTATTTGGTGGCGGGGAAGGGGCGGGGGGGGGAAAGGCAGGAAAAAGGTTTAATTTAATTATTCAATAAAAGAGCTTACTTACCAACCCAACCCTGCATCACATGGAAAACAAACCTCCTCAGAGACAAAGGCTAATGCGGAAAAGCAGCTCCCTGCGCTGCTCACCTGCCCTCCAAGGGAGGGGGAAGGCAGCAAACCTCTCCTCTTTTTGCGTTTTTTTTTTTAATCTTTTTTTTCCAA
>VWZL01000686.1:0-33334 GCA_013396915.1 Stercorarius parasiticus
GGGCGGGGTCGCCATGGGAACGGCGAGGGCGGCGCCCGGGCCGCGCTGCCCCGCTCCCGCCGCTGCCCCCAGGGATGGAGCCGGGCCCCGGCGGCGGTTCGCTCGCCGTGCCCTTCCCCACGGCCACGGTCTCGCAGGTTGCGAAACAGGATCGTTTCCCCTTTCTAGTAGCCGGGTTCCCTTTTCTTCTTTCGGCCCAAAAACGGGGAAGCGGCCCCGGGAACGGCGCTGCGCGGCTGCTGGGCGGACTCTGCNCGCCTGCTCGGGCTGCGGCGGGACGAGGGCTGAACCTGGCCCGGGGCGGGGACAGCACCCCAAACGGGAGCCCCCGGCAGCAGGGCCGGCAGCCCCCGCGGCGGAGAAACCGACCCCACCCCGCAGCCACCGGGACCACACCCCCGCGATGCAGGGTGGAGGGTGAAAGGTGCAGGATGCAGGGTGGAGGATGGAGAGTGCAGGATGGAGGATGCAGAACATCCCGGGCACTGGTCCTGCTGCTGGGATGTGCTCAGTGGCAGATGCCGGGCAGGAGCAAAGCCAGCCGCGGGGAGCTGAACCAACATCTCCTTCAGAGGGATGGAAATGGGAACAGCTAGTAGCACTGTGGTGCAGTTGGAAGGCACCTGGCTGCAGAGGGAGAGGTGTCTCCCTCTGCAAAGGCAGGGGAGGGAAAAGCCCACTGGAACTGCTGTCTGCGTTACTTGTAGCCCGGCTCCAACAGATCCCCAGGGGTCACACAGACAGGGTGAGAGCAGACAGAACAGGGAGAGAAAAGGAGATCAGGGAATAGGTCAGTCTTTTGGCAGAGCTGACAACACCAAACCTTCAGAAATGACAACATGGGCTTAAAAGTAAGTTCTGTTTCTTCACTGCCTTCAGATCCTGTTTTCAGCCTCTTTTCCCAGGCAGAAGAACACTTCCTTTTCACAAAAGGCAGCTGAGGCTGGTACACAGTTCAGTCAGTTTCACAACACAGGCTTCAAGGAGGAAAGACAAAACAAACTAGTAAATGCCGCAGTTTGTCCAGTCTCGCTTTGGGGAGCGTGAGCGCCCAGAGCTCAGGCCTGGAAATTGGACAGCACAGCCTCAGCCTCCGGGGAGCTGGGGTCCACACTGGAGATGAACCCCATGAGAGAGGTCACCTCTTTGCTTCCCCTGCAGCACCCAATGGGTGCAGCATGGTTGCATGGGAGCTGGGATCCCTGGGGTACCAGGTGTGCAAAGCCACAGCAGCGTGGAAAAGCCCCTGCCTTGGTACATGATCTGCCACAGGAGGGATGTGCCACACTGCTGCTGCTGCTCAGCCCCTGCCAGCCCAGGGCATGGCCGCAGGGCTCTCTGTTCAGGCTGCGGTGCTGCCAACAGTGAGGCTGTGCATGCCCATCCCTCTCCTCCCATCCCTGCCCTGGCTGCGCACACACATCATACATCAACCTGCTTGTGTCACAGCAAAGCACAGTGCTGCCCTACACCACCCTGGCTGCAGCACTGCTTTCTTCCACGAGTCTCTGCTTGGGACCAGGGCTCATGATGAGCACCTACATAGTACATGGCTTGCTGAGGTGTCAGATGAGCAGGACAGCAGGAAGCAGCATGCTGCACTGGATATAGCAAGGGAACCCTGCATAGATTGGTTATAAAACTCTCTGTCTTGATTTTACTGCCTTTGGTAAAGCTTGGTAAATATTTCTGGGACAGGCAGCTCCTTGTCTGGCTTTAATTACCTGGGCAAATTTTCCTAAGGATTATATTGACCTCAAATATGTCAACATTTATTGAGGCTGTGTTCCTGAGGCTTTTCCCATTAGATGTTAATGCATTCTGGCTAATAGTCAAGCCGGATTGACCACTGGAGGGTGCCCTGGCCAGCTCTGGGATACCACAAGTACCTGGGGAGAGGGCTGGGGAGGGTTACACCAGCTTTGTAGAGTCAAATATAAAAATCACCATGGCCCCAGTCCAAAGAGATCAGGGAACACGCTTGAGCAATTGCATTCCTAACTATCTGCTTCTCTGGGCATGATTCACTCCAAGTCGTGGCTGTATTTACATGTGAGACTTCAAGCAAAGGTTGCTTTTGCTTGGGAGTGTTCCCTCCCTGCAGGAACGAGAAGTCCGGCACCCCTCTGCGGGGCTCCCATGTGTTTCTCTCCCTCAGGATCCTGCCAGATCCAGGGACGTGCTCAGCACAGTGGCCACTCACCACCGCTGCACCAGAAAGCCACATCATGCTGGTTCTTTCGAAATCACTTCCCTCCAGCCTGGTGGCTGGCAGCTGAGAGGTGCCCGCGTGCATCTCATGTGTGATTGTGGGTGAGAGCACCATCTAGGTCCCTTGCTCGTTGCTCCAGCCATAGCTGGGCATAAGTGTGTGTTCCCCTTCCCTTCTGTGTGCCCCACACTGCCTGCCAGCCAGCTGCCAGGCCCACACACACACTGATGCCCCCCTAATTGCTCAGCTCTGCGTGGTTGGGCAGTGGNAGAAGCCGGCCCTCCGCCTGCTCGGGCTGCGGCGGGACGAGGGCTGAACCTGGCCCGGGGCGGGGACAGCACCCCAAACGGGAGCCCCCGGCAGCAGGGCCGGCAGCCCCCGCGGCGGAGAAACCGACCCCACCCCGCAGCCACCGGGACCACACCCCCGCGATGCAGGGTGGAGGGTGAAAGGTGCAGGATGCAGGGTGGAGGATGGAGAGTGCAGGATGGAGGATGCAGAACATCCCGGGCACTGGTCCTGCTGCTGGGATGTGCTCAGTGGCAGATGCCGGGCAGGAGCAAAGCCAGCCGCGGGGAGCTGAACCAACATCTCCTTCAGAGGGATGGAAATGGGAACAGCTAGTAGCACTGT
This sequence comes from Stercorarius parasiticus, assembly GCA_013396915.1. NCBI lineage: Eukaryota > Metazoa > Chordata > Aves > Charadriiformes > Stercorariidae > Stercorarius > Stercorarius parasiticus. The sequence goes on from VWZL01000686.1 coordinate 2,846, forward strand.
GGTGCAGTTGGAAGGCACCTGGCTGCAGAGGGAGAGGTGTCTCCCTCTGCAAAGGCAGGGGAGGGAAAAGCCCACTGGAACTGCTGTCTGCGTTACTTGTAGCCCGGCTCCAACAGATCCCCAGGGGTCACACAGACAGGGTGAGAGCAGACAGAACAGGGAGAGAAAAGGAGATCAGGGAATAGGTCAGTCTTTTGGCAGAGCTGACAACACCAAACCTTCAGAAATGACAACATGGGCTTAAAAGTAAGTTCTGTTTCTTCACTGCCTTCAGATCCTGTTTTCAGCCTCTTTTCCCAGGCAGAAGAACACTTCCTTTTCACAAAAGGCAGCTGAGGCTGGTACACAGTTCAGTCAGTTTCACAACACAGGCTTCAAGGAGGAAAGACAAAACAAACTAGTAAATGCCGCAGTTTGTCCAGTCTCGCTTTGGGGAGCGTGAGCGCCCAGAGCTCAGGCCTGGAAATTGGACAGCACAGCCTCAGCCTCCGGGGAGCTGGGGTCCACACTGGAGATGAACCCCATGAGAGAGGTCACCTCTTTGCTTCCCCTGCAGCACCCAATGGGTGCAGCATGGTTGCATGGGAGCTGGGATCCCTGGGGTACCAGGTGTGCAAAGCCACAGCAGCGTGGAAAAGCCCCTGCCTTGGTACATGATCTGCCACAGGAGGGATGTGCCACACTGCTGCTGCTGCTCAGCCCCTGCCAGCCCAGGGCATGGCCGCAGGGCTCTCTGTTCAGGCTGCGGTGCTGCCAACAGTGAGGCTGTGCATGCCCATCCCTCTCCTCCCATCCCTGCCCTGGCTGCGCACACACATCATACATCAACCTGCTTGTGTCACAGCAAAGCACAGTGCTGCCCTACACCACCCTGGCTGCAGCACTGCTTTCTTCCACGAGTCTCTGCTTGGGACCAGGGCTCATGATGAGCACCTACATAGTACATGGCTTGCTGAGGTGTCAGATGAGCAGGACAGCAGGAAGCAGCATGCTGCACTGGATATAGCAAGGGAACCCTGCATAGATTGGTTATAAAACTCTCTGTCTTGATTTTACTGCCTTTGGTAAAGCTTGGTAAATATTTCTGGGACAGGCAGCTCCTTGTCTGGCTTTAATTACCTGGGCAAATTTTCCTAAGGATTATATTGACCTCAAATATGTCAACATTTATTGAGGCTGTGTTCCTGAGGCTTTTCCCATTAGATGTTAATGCATTCTGGCTAATAGTCAAGCCGGATTGACCACTGGAGGGTGCCCTGGCCAGCTCTGGGATACCACAAGTACCTGGGGAGAGGGCTGGGGAGGGGTACACCAGCTTTGTAGAGTCAAATATAAAAATCACCATGGCCCCAGTCCAAAGAGATCAGGGAACACGCTTGAGCAATTGCATTCCTAACTATCTGCTTCTCTGGGCATGATTCACTCCAAGTCGTGGCTGTATTTACATGTGAGACTTCAAGCAAAGGTTGCTTTTGCTTGGGAGTGTTCCCTCCCTGCAGGAACGAGAAGTCCGGCACCCCTCTGCGGGGCTCCCATGTGTTTCTCTCCCTCAGGATCCTGCCAGATCCAGGGACGTGCTCAGCACAGTGGCCACTCACCACCGCTGCACCAGAAAGCCACATCATGCTGGTTCTTTCGAAATCACTTCCCTCCAGCCTGGTGGCTGGCAGCTGAGAGGTGCCCGCGTGCATCTCATGTGTGATTGTGGGTGAGAGCACCATCTAGGTCCCTTGCTCGTTGCTCCAGCCATAGCTGGGCATAAGTGTGTGTTCCCCTTCCCTTCTGTGTGCCCCACACTGCCTGCCAGCCAGCTGCCAGGCCCACACACACACTGATGCCCCCCTAATTGCTCAGCTCTGCGTGGTTGGGCAGTGGTTTCAGGCGCCTGTGCATTGGTGTGCACAAGGTGCATGCCAGCTTCTGTGTCTGCACAGGTGAATGGCCCCCACCATTGTCCCTGGCCCAGGCCCAGCTCCACTGGCTCTCCGCACCCAGCCTGCTGCCCTGCCAGCTCCTCCAGCAGGATCATGCATCCCTGCCGGGCATCCCTGGGTTGGCCTGGCAGCGGATGGCCCTGCAGCCTCCCCACGCACCGGCTCCCTGCTCCCGCTGCCCTGCCCACACAACGAGGTCTGCGTGCTGCTGAAGAACTGCAGGGCACCCAGGAATCACCTGCTCACTCACAGGTATTTGGGGTTAATAGCATCCTGAGCAGAAAAAGCAGTTTAAAATCCTTTCCCTTCCTTCTTCTCCTATTTTATAAAGAAGATCCAAATCCAGCCGCAGTCCCCAGGGCAAGACTCACAGCACTGAGGGGAGTGGTGTGCTGGAGGGGAGAGCCAGTGCTGTCACAAAAGTCCCTGGTGTGCAGTGCAGCAGCTGCTTACAGAAGCCATCAATGCTGCAGAGATGGCAGAGAAAGAGAGGAACAATGATGAAAGCAGATGGGAGGTGGTAGGGATGCTGCGGTGAGGCACCCCCCCGGAAATGTTTCCCTAGCACAGTGCTGGTCTGAAACAAAGGGGAGGTTTCTTGCTATGATGTTCACTCTGGTTCAGGCAGGGCTTGGGGCCAGGCATGGGCTGGGGAAGAGTCCACATCCCCTTGGCTTTGGGAGCAGAGAAAGGCTAGGGATAAGTCACTGCTGAGCCAATGTACCAAGGAGGTACTGGGCAGGGAATAGCCACCCAGAATGGTTTGGATGGTGTCCTTTGCCGGTGCTCATGTTGTGGGTCACCTGCCAGGAAGCACGTTGTCCCCATGGCAGTCCTGTGCGTCTCTGGCTTGCAGTTTCCTGGAGGGACATGACCTGGCAGGCAAAAGCTGACAATGAAGGGCTCAAGCGGAGACTGTGGGACCTGGAGAAGGTGCTGGAGCAGGCACAGGAAGACAAGCGAGACATTCGTGAAGGTGAGGGCAGAGATGGGAGGGGGCAGTGGGACAGATGCAGGGACCCCACACCTTGGTGCTGCTAGGGAAAGCCAGCCAAGCTTACCCCACCTCTCCCTTTAGCCTTGATTGCTCAGCCCCAAAGCACCCTGCTGTTGGCTAGCCCTGTTCCCTCCTATGCTGTCAGCATGCAAAGGATCTGGACATGGACTCGTTGCACCCCAGATGCCTGTACTCTGCACAGGCAGAGGACACCACAGAGGCAGAGACTTCCCAGCCTGCAACAGCCATTGCCTTGCCATTTCCGTTAGTGCTCAAGAAGGGGCTGATTCTAGCAGAGGTAAAACCTCAGCCAGAGGTTTGCGGTCTTTGCCACATGCAAAACTCCGTGCTCATTTTCACTCTCCCACGCTCAACAGAGATGTAAAACTTTCCCTCCAGGGCTCCCTCCTGCCCCCCCCGGCACTGTCACAGCCCTGCCTGGCAGGGAGAGGGTGCACGCATGGCTGCTTCTGATGTATCACCCTGCAAGGGGAACCCTCAGGTCAGGCCTTCCTGGAGCCCTTGCCTGGTCACAGGTGCTGGGATCCAAGCATAGGCACCATCTGTTTGTCCCTCCTATAGTCACCACGTTTGTCCCCTTCTCCCTTCCCTGGCTCCCAGAAATGACCTGGCAATACCAGGAGCTGCAGAAGCAGACAGCAGCCCACAGCCAGCGCTTGGAGGTGAAGGTGAAGAGCCTGCAGGAGCAGCTCGGTATGGTCCCCTGACATGCCTGCCCCTCACTAGTGGGTGCGGATGGTGTTTGTTCCAGTGCAGCAAAATGCACTTGGGGGCGGGGGGCAAGGGGAGATGGGAGTCATTCACCTTGTGCTGTCAGCGCCGCAGCAGCTGAAGGCAAAGCCTGACCCTGTTCCCAGTGCATCCCTAACCTTGGGAGATGCTGACTGCAAAGGGGATGCTGTGATCCCACCCCTGTCCAGGAGCCTTCTGCCACCCTGGGGATGAGGGGGATTGGGCAGGGACTGTGCCGCACACTGCCCACACCCTCTGTGCACTGGTCAGCAGTGCCAGGCTCCCGTGCCAACATGCTCAGTGTCCCCTGCTTCTGTCCCTGTACCGCACAGCCAACAGGCTCCAGGAGAGCCAGACGACCCAGGAGACTGCCACCCAGGCACTAGCAGAGAGGGACAGGACCATTGCCCAGCTGCAGGGCAAGCTCTATGCCATGGAGAAGGAGTATGAGAAGATCCCCCATGTGAGTGGGGACATGGCTGTGGGTCACTCCCCCTGGCAGCACAGTCCCCCCTCTCCTCACTATCCTCTTTCTCCCAGGGTAGCCTGGACCTTGTTCTGGCCAAGATGGCAGAGGCCAGCCAGTACTGGGAAGAGGTAGGAACAACCATCACTGTAGAGCACAAGGAATGCCTACAGGAGTTCGGTCTCAACCCCCTGGAGATGTAGCACCCTGGGGCTCCCAGGACGGGACAGGCTCTCAGCCCCTACCTCCCCACCAGCACACCCCCTGTCAGGTTCCCACATCCACTGCCCAACTCCCCAGCAGTCCCCAGGCTAGGTAGGAGAAGATGTGTCCTGTCTGGCCATAGGATGTACTGCTAAGTCACAGTTCTCTCCATAACATGAGCACATGAACAGCAGTGTGGACTTGTCCTTTAATCACACCCCAAATGGGTAACGCAGGAACAGTGCTGTGATGGGTGGTGGGCACTCGCTGCCCATAGGTTCACAGGGAGAATGAGAGGAGGAGCACATGAGAGATGTTCATGCAGCGGCAGACCTGAGCCAACAGACTGAGAGGTGGGGGTTTACTCCAGCACCCCATCAGCCTCTGCTGCTCCCTTTCCCCTTCACACAATGGCCTGAAGGCCAGCCCTGGGCTGAGCCAAGCCTCATGCTCCCCAGTCCCCTGGGTCATGGCATGGAGGGCAGTGCCTCAGCCCTCCTGGTAGCTCCCAGAGCCTGGAGATGGGCAAGGGCTTTGGTGCAATGTCACTAGATACCCTTGGAGGTAGCTGGCCAGGCAAAGACACACACGTCTGTCTTCAGGTCACAAGAAGCCATCACCATGGTTAATAAAAGCTTGGAGCCAGCCTTGGTCAGTGGAGATGAATCTCTGGGAGCTGTGAGCCCCATCATGGGCATGGAGACACAGCAGCTATGCATGCAAGAGCCATGCTGAGTAGCACCGTGCTCTCTGGGGAGCCAGGCGGGAGGCACCATGGGGCTGGATGTGGCCTGGGTCGAGGCACTGTATGGGAGAGCCTGTCCGGAGGCAGCGTGGTCCTGAGCCACTAGAATGCCTGGTGCAGCCTCCGGTGCTCCTCCTGGCGCAGGCTCTGTGGAGACACAGTGGGGGTATAGTGGGCAGCACACATCCACCCACCCCACCACACTCCACCCTTGCCCCATGGGCAGGTTGGAGGTATCTTTCTCCCTTGCCCCTGTGGCCAGGGGACCACACAGCCCCCTCCCTGCCAGGGAAATATTAGGACAGGCAGGGCAGGAGCGTGCCAGGACTCTGAGCAGTGCCAGGCTGTGAACAGCACTGGCAAGAGAGGTTACCTGTGTGATCTCTATACTGTTGGCAGCAGCCACCAGCCAGGACCCAGGTCCCTTTGGTCCCACCTCAACATGACAGAGTCCAGGGGATGCACTGGGAGAGGGCAGGGAGGGCATGCGGGAGCCTGAGGCAGGGTCACCATCCACAAAGAAGAGCAGAGGGGACAGCCCGATCTGGAAGAGCAGAAGAGTGATTGCCGTACAGCTCCTGGTGCTTCACGGCAAGCCAGATCCCCCAGAGAGGACCTCACTGTGCAGGCCTGGGGACAAGATACGCATCCCACCATCCAACTTTGCAGCATCCCATGGCTCCCCAACCAGGGTGGGACCACGCTGGGTCCCCAAAACCTACCGACTGGTAGAACTCATCACCAGCAGGGTCGATGACCAGCAGCGTCACCTGATCATCATGGGCACGGATCCTGAGCACTGTCTGCTGGTGGTCCAGCCCCTCAATGCTCTCACCATTCACAGCGAGGAGACGGTCCCCCTCCTTCATCCCTGCCTGCTCAGCTGGCAGCCCCGCATCCACGTCCCACAGGAACTGGCCTGCCACAGGGGGAGGATGGAGAGATGCTCACAGAGGCATTCAGCCAGAGGGGAAATGGTACTGCAGACCCCCATGTGCAGGTGGGGACAGGGTCCTGCCATGGGCAGAAGGCTTGCGGCTATTCCCGACCCTCTGACATGCCTTGCTCAGGTACAGACCCCTCAACCCCCTCACCTATGGCTCCTGAGATGCAATCATCTTCCTTGAGCAGAAACCCGTAGCCAGCTGGACCCTTCACCATGTGCAGCTCCCGGACCTTGAAGGGGAGCCAGGAGGTGTCCGCCAAGGCAGCTGTGATCCGCAGACCCCGCAGGCGGTAAAACTCCTCCACGGCACTGGACGCCACCAGCAGCGTCACCTTGTTGCCACTCTGCTTAAGCTGGATGGGAGACACGGGATGCTCAGTGACGTTGCTGGCCCCACTCCCCCACCCACCCGCACCAGGACCACGCACCTTTCTGGCGAGCTGTGCGTGTGAGTAGCTCCTCACACTGGCTCCATTCAGCTCCAGGAGCCAGGAGCCTGGTGGCACCCCTGCCCTCTCCGCTGGCCCATCCTGCCGCACCGACAGCTGGAAGGTGCCCTTCACGCCTGCAGGGAGGAGAAGAGGCAGTCTCGGGTGAGCGGGGTGCTGCATCAGGGAGGCTCACGACACCAGCATCCCGCTGCCTGCTTTACCTTCTGGACCTGACACACTGAAGCCAAAACCGCTTTTGTCCCGCGTGATGTGGCAGAGGCGCGGGCGGATGTCAGCTGGCAGCATCTGTGACAGGTCCCTGCCCAGGGCTTTGGCTGCTTCATAGGAGCCGCCGTCCAGCACCGCCAGTAGGACCTGGTTCCCACTGGCCTTGATCTTCTGCACCACCTGGCAGGACCCAGGCTGTGAACTCTGGACAGGGCACCCCTCCAGCCACAGCCTATGGGATCAGGGGCCTGGAGGGCAGCAGGGTCCCGCACCCTCTGTGACCCTGGCTGGGGAGGACCTGGGTGTTCCCGCAATCCCGAGTGCTCCCAGCTTACCGTGCGGTGGTCCATGTGGTCTACAAAGTGGCCGTTGACCTGGAGGAGCCGGTCACCATCCTGCAGCCCCCTGCGCTGGGCCAGCCCCCCCAGCTCAACCTGCCGGATGATGTGGCCCTGGCAGCCCAGCTCCTCATGGAGGCAGAAGCCGAAGGTCTCCGTGCTGTCCTTGCTCAGGAGGTAGAAGCGGGGCTCCCCCATGCCTTCACCATCTGCATCATGGCACAGCCCATGAGCTGGGCCCTGCAGGGATCCTAACACAGGTTCTCTACCCCATCTGGGCTGGGATCCCCCCATCCCTGCTGTCTTGCACGTTAACCTCCCCACAGCTCCCTGGTGTTAGAGAGCCCAGGACCCCAGTGATGCCCAGCTGCCAGAACCCATGCTGACAGAGATGGGGGTATTTACCCATGTCCTCAGCCAGCGACAAGGCAGGGTTGTCGATCCCATCTTTGGGGTTAAATTCAAATTTTCTGTAATGATAAAGGGTGGGAGAAGCTGCATTAGTGCAGTAGCATGGCTGTGGGGAGTCCCGTTCCTCCCAGAAAGGGCCAGCTGGGGCTACAGCTCCAGTCCCTCCTCTTCCTTGGGGAAAGCCAGGAGGGGATATCCCTCTTGGACTGTCCCTGCATCTCTCCTGAATTAACAACTCAGAGAAGACCTTCTTGGGGCAGGCAGCTGGGAATGGCAGCCGTGACCCACACCACCTCAGCTGAGGATGCGCCCCAGCACAGCCCGGTTGTGTGGCCGTGAGCCCCAGGAAGCCCCTGGCCAGAGGGAGCTCAACACTTACATGATGGACTTCTTGTCACCCTCGAGCCCTGCGGAGGAAGAGGAGAGGTCAGTGCTGGAGGTGGTGGGCCAGGAGCAGACCCCATGCTCTCGAGCACTCAGGGCTTGTCCATTTGCAGGCTGAGTATTCCATGCCAGGTGAGGTGGGTTTGCCAAGTCCACGCAGCCCCCCCAGCCCCTCTGCCTGCATTGCATTTCAAAGCAGTAGGACACCTGCTGCTAGGGTCCAATGGGCACCCGCTCAGCCCAGCGGGGTCCTGCAGCACTGGGGGCAAAGTAGGGCCAGGCAGCAATATGCAGATGGAGTTTGGTCCTGGGGGTTTACAGAGCTTCTGAGTGTGGGATGAGAAGGGTCACCAGGGTCCCAGAGAGCTGGCTGGAGCAAGGAGATGGAGACAGAGTCCTTCCCCTGCGCACCTCCCCATAAAACTCCTCCTCACCTCTTTCAGCACAAGGACCCCCAAACCCAAGGAGAGGAGATTCCTGCCAAGCGCCCCCATTTTCCCGGATGCCTCTAGCGCCTTTCCATAGCCTGCCTGGGCTCTGACTTTGCCTTGCTCCTTGCGGAAGCAGGGCCTGGAGACATGCGTGTGGCGAAGGGTCTCTGCAAGCCCCACTGCCCCGGCACATACCTTTTGTTTGCTTCATGGCCGCAGGGTATGCGGGAAGGAGCAAGGTACAGGATGAAGTGGCAGGGAAGTGTCCCCGCCTCTTCCAAGACACCCCAGGTTTAATGGTTAAACAGCCCAGACGTCTCCCCTGCCCTCCCAGCCCTGGGGCACTGCCAGCCCTCGCCCAGCAGAGCTGGGAGCTGGGATCAGCACCCTGGGACACTCAGCTTGGGAAGAGATCCTGGTGTCCCAGCTTCCAGCTGCCACCAAGGGCAGCCCATGGTAGGGAAGACCAACTAGTTTGGCATGGGCTGGAGCAGAAGTGGGCTGCCCCATCCTAGCACCGTGAGATGGGGAAGGGCCAGAGCCCTCCACTCCGACGGCTGCAGCAGCACCTCCGCATTCCTCCCCCCAGAAGGGCCCGCAGAGGAGATTGAGTCTTGGCACTAGTGTGCTTTAGTGGAAACAAAGCGCTGCACTTTAATGCTACCAAAGGTTTCACAAGCAAGCCTGAGTCCTGCCCCTCTGCCACTGCTGTGGCTCATGGCCAGGACAGCAGTGGCCAGAGTGCAGGGGCTGGGTCTCTGCAAGCCCAGAAGAACAAGTCACATTTGCTCCTGGCCTGGTCTCTGTACAGTTCTCCCACACTTCATCCTTGCCTGCAGGTGAGGGCTGAGCACCACATACCCAGCACCTTTGACAGCCTTGGTAGCACCCAACCACTAGGCATCTCCATGCGGATAAGGTCACAGGGGATGTGCTGCCGGGGCACACTCCGATGTTTCCTCCCCAGCAGCACTGCTCCCTCCCTGGCCGGGTGGATGCACAGCAGGTCAGAGGGTCCCATGCTGCAGTTTCCCCAGCATCCTCTTGACCTCACTCTCAACTCGTAGGAACTTGGCTTTCCTCCAGGGGTTGGCAGTCTGTCTCCGGCTGCTCTCCAGATCCTGCAGGATGAGGGCAAGGTGCTGCCGAACCCGCTCGCGGTCCCAGAAAGGCAGGTTCCTCTGCACCACGTTCAGGATATGGGACCAGTAGTCAGAGACATCGGTGCCTGCTGTAAGGAAGACCAGTGCCCTGACGCCATCCCGGTCCATGCGCAGGCTGTGGAGAGCCTGCTTGCCATCTTCACTGATGTCATTGAAATACAGACTGTGGGTTGAGAGAAAAGGAGCAGGAGACACTGTGAGGGCTGGGAGGCAGGACACAGAGGCAGAGAGGGGCTCCCCGTGCACTGCCACGGGGAGGGACACTGGCTCAGAGGCATTGCCTGCAAGACGGAAGAGATGGGGCAGAGTGAACTCACTGCACTTTGTCCAGCGTCGCGTGCTTTTTGGCCACCTCCACTACATACAGGGCAGCTGCGTCCGTCAGGGAGTTGTAGCCCAGGTTGAGCTCCTGGAGGTGTTGGTTCTCAGCCAGGTGCTGAGCAATGACCTCGGCACCCCGGTCCCCAAGCGCGGTATGCAGCAGGGACAAATGGGTCAGTGAGTGATTGCCTGCCAGTGCCTCGGCCAGGTACTGTGCCCCCTGCTCGCCCACGGGGTTATTTGCCAGCCTGTGGACACAGGAGCTCAGGGCAATGCCGAGGCCGGGCAGGGGGCCCATGGCCAGGGCACACGGTGAGCAGCAGAGACAAAGGACAGAGGCAGTACTCACCGCAGTTTGCTCACCACACACTTGTCATGCAGGAGCAGGTCACGGATTTCCTTGCAGGCGTCAGAGCCCAGGCTGTTGAGCTGCAGACTGATGCAGAGCGAGACATGGAGGTGGCAGGACCGAAATGGCTGTTACCTGTGGGGCTGCCAACTCTGCTCTCTCCATTTTCCCTGGCCCTCCCTATCACCATCCTACCTGGGCTCCCCAGACAAGGCTACACAGGGCTTCCTCTCCAAAAGAGAGCATACTGAAACTGCACCAGAGCTTGGGTAGCATCAGCCAGCAGAGCCAGTGCCAGCAGCAGCAAGGGAGGGGAAGGGGGTGGAGGGTCTGCAGGGGATGGGTGAAGGTCTGAGAGGGGATCAGGACCCCATCAAGCCCTCCTGAGCATCTGGAGGAAGGAAATGCTGCACAGCCCCGCTGCACAGCCGAGTCCATGTGTGCTGAGCACGGCTCGCCACCCCCTGGGCACCAGGAAGACTGCAGTTCCACAAATGGACTGGAACGGAGCCCACCCCTTTGCGCAGCCCAGACTCCCATCCTTGGGCTGCGTACCTCCTGCCCAGAGATAACAGCAGCAGAGCTAGCTACAGGGAATGCTGGGTGGCTCCGGTGGGGCAATCAGTGGGAGGGACCTGGGTCAGCCAGGGGAGCTGACAGTCCAGCTTGTGGTACCAGATGCAGAGAGCCGCCCAAAGAGGCCTATGGGAGGGTGCGTTGGGACTGCAAATCCCAGCATGCAGTGCCATAGCAAGGTTGCTCAATGAGTGTTGCATGTTGGAAGCTGTAGTCCCCTATGTCTGCACTGAGGAAAAACAAGGGCATGCATGCCCTTCCCTGCCTTTGCCATGCTTGGCCTCCTAGTGTGTCCCTGTGATGGGCAGAGGTGAGGAAGAGCCCAATTTTTGAGCACTGCCCAAGGGCAGAAGAAAGTGGTACTCACTGGAGAGCTTTGCAACGCAGAAGGACAGGGAAGAGGATCCTCAAGCTGCTCGTGTCAAGGTTGCAAGAGGTCAGGTTCAGCTCCTCCACCTCATGGCACGTGGTGCCCATGACAGACGCCAGGACAGAGCACTTGAGAGGGGTCATCCTGACGGATGAGAGGTTGACTGTCCGGAGGGAGCGGATGGCCTCAGCTGTGAAACGCTCATTCTGGAACTCATGCAGGAAGAAGAGGTAGTCCATCAGCTCAGAGGGGGGAAGCCCCTTGCGGCTGTTCCTGATGACTGTCTTCTTCATGGCCTTGGCGATTTCAAAGGCTGCCAAGTTCTTGATGGAGCAGCCCAGCTGCTCCAGGATGGCGCGGTTACGGCGGGACAGTATCCCACCCATGAAGATGGGGAAGAGCTCAAAGACCTCATCATCATGGGCCTCATCAGGGTGGTGCATGGGGCCCTCCACGCCCAGGATGCTGGAATTGATCTGGTCCAAGACATCATCGTTGTAGTAGTCCTCCTCTTTGAACAGCTCCTCTGCCATGGTGTGGGCAATAGCATCCCGGTCCTTACTGCTCAGCCGGGAGAAGTAGCGAGGGAAGATTTTGAGCAGGTTGAAGAGCACTGGCAGAAAGCGCAAGGGCAGTATCTTGGAGATGATACTCATAACAATGGCAACATCTTCACTCACCTTCCCAATGACCTCTGACAGCTCCTTCCCCACTCTCTGTGCCAGGGTCTTCTTCTCACCCAGCACCACATACAGGGCTGCCAGGTACTCCTGCATAGCAGGGATGGTAAAGACAAAGGTGTGCTCTTTGCCTGGCTGCACACATGGAGTGAGGAAGAAGCGGAAGACATCGCTACGGAAGACCTCCAGGAGGTTGAGCTCACTTTCAGTCTTCATCTCCACCTCAAAGCACTGCTGCAGGTCATCCTCTGAGAAGCAGGTCTTGCGGGACATCACCCCTTCGTAGGCCAGCTTACCCACCATCTTGGCCACATACTTCATCATGGAGATCTTGGTGGGGTCAGTGCTGTCCAGCACCTCCCCACTGAAATTGAGCCTCAGGAAGCTGGTGTAGATGCCAGTCAGGGTCTGGCTGGGAGGCACCGTCCTGGTGAAGTAGAGGAAGTGCAGCGTGGTGCACACCAGCCAGCAGTAAGAAGGCAAGAAGCAGGCAGCAGCTATTTGGTTGTGGCGCTCCAAGTTCCTTGACAACATCTCCACCAAGTTTTCCTGCTCACCTGAGCTGCTACCAACACTGTTCTCTCCACTGCAGCCAGGCTGGCTGAGACGCATCTGGAAGTACATCTTCTGCAGGTTGGTGTCGGAGAAGCCACAGATCTCGGCGTAGCGGCCCACATACTTGCCGGGGATCCGGCGCACTGCCGATGGGCGCGTGGTGACAATGATGCTGGCCTGGAAGCAGACGGCTAGGTGAGTTTGGAGTTGCTCCCTCTGTGGCATTCATCTAAGCTCAGCAGGGTGCCAGGAGCGTAACCCACATATACGTACACAAAGATCACACCACCCAGGGGCTGGGGATCAAGAAGCTGCCATGCAAAGGATGTTGGTTCAAATCTGGCCCAGTCAGAAGGTACAGAAGAGCTTTCCCTATCCCCTGCTAGACATATATCATGTCTGGAAGACCACAGACCAGCAGACTTCCTTCTTTGCCTTACCAGGCCTTGTCTCTCACAGAGACAAATCAGTAACAGTGACATGAGGCCACCCTGGTGAGTCCCTCCAGGAAGGGAGGCTGCCTGTTTGCTCACCGCCAAGCTGGACTACAAACAATTAGCACAATGGCCATGCCTGCAATGCCCCAGGGCTCACCCCCAGCCTTTCTCCAGCGTGAAGGAGCTGGAGAGAAACACTGACCTCTGGCAGGAGGTATTTTCGCAGCAAGTTGACCACGATGGCAGAGGGAGGCACAGGCTCATTAGGGTCACAGCACAGCTCTGTGCCAGCCAGACGGAAGTCCAAGTTGAGGTGCTCCAGGCCATTGAGGATGAAAAGCACCTTGAGGTTGGAAGTGCCCAGCATCGGCACCACATCACGGAGGTGCTGATACTTCTTGGTTATGAGGCGCCGCAGGGAGATGGGGGCATGACTATGGGACAGATCCTCGCAAGAGAAGGGGATGACCAGTTCAAAGCGGGGTAGGAGACCATGGCACCAGTCCACCACCATCTTCTTGATGAGGGTGCTCTTCCCTGTGCCCACAGTGCCATACAGCACCACGTTCTTCACCTGCCGCCCACAGGCATCCACATCAAAAAGGTTCTGGAGGCTGATAACCTGGCTGCAGGGCTGCTGGAGCTGGTTATGGATGGTTAGGTCAGGCGAGGGCTTCAGGATCTCCTCCAGGGAGCTCTCGCGGATCACTGGGTCCACATGGACTGCGTCCAGCGAGAAGGAAGGGCCGAACTGCCTCTCCTCATTGGGCTGGTGGCTGAACCATGCAGACAGGCTCTTCTGGTGTTTCTTGATGGCATCTGGGAAGAGAGAGGTGTTTGACAAGGCAAGAGTTTCTCACTGTCAGGGGACTGGGGAAGTTGCCTGCCACAAGCCACTGCAGCAAGGTGGCTGCAGAGAGGAGGACAGAACCCAGTTCCTGCTAACCCTCACACTGCCCAGGACAGCAGTTGCCCCCAACCCACTGTGTAAGACCGTCCATCCTCTTCAGCGCAAGGCTGCAGGCTTACCAGAAGAGGCCACATTCCTCAGCTGGGACAGGCCGTGGCCAGAGGATCTGGGCTGGATGGAGCGCTCCTGGGACCCTCCCTGGTAGCGAACAGAGCTCCTGCAAGAGGTGGGAGAGTGTCAGGAGAAGGGCAGGGGCCAGGAGCTCCAAGCCCTGCCTGGGCAGGATGGGCAGATCACAAGTGAGTGCTGTGGGAAGTGCTAAGTAGAGCCAGCTCACCCCTTCTGTCCTCTGCACCAAGGGAGGGCACAGGGCTAGGGCAAGGACACGACTAGGAAATGAAGACAGGTCAGCAAGCCATGTGCTGCGCATCCCCAGCAAACCCGTGGCAAGGCAGAGAAGTTGGGTGGAATTCAGAGTGGGCAGGGAGTGGGTCTGGGTTGTTTCTAGGTGGAGGCAAAGCAGCGTCTCTGCCCGCAGAGCCCCGATGGTCCCAAGGCAGCCAGCTCAGCCACCCAGGTCCCATGGAGAACAGCCACAGGGCAGAATGGACCAGGCCCCAGCTGCGTGGCACTGTACCTGGGCAGGGAGATGCTGCTAGCATGAAGGATCTTCCTGAGGAAGGTGCTGCCTGCAGTGCCTGGAGGGAAGAAGAATTCACACGGTCAGAGATGGCCTTCTCCAGCCCAGCAAAGCTAACACCACCAAGCTCACTGGCTTGACATCTTGCTGGGGTGATTCACAGGCTGCACAGGCTCCACTGTGCAGCTGGGGAGGGATGTCCACTAGGGTCAGAGCTTCCCTGCGCGCAGGACAGATTCAGGGTCAGAGTCCCACCAGCACAGAGCCCAGCTCACCTGGGACTGAAGCAGCACACAGATACACGCTCCGGGTCCCATTGCTCCCTGGCAGGGATTGACGCAGCTGCATCCAGCTGCTCCAGGGCAGGCAGCTCTGGCATTGCATGGCCCGTGACATCCTCTGCCTGAAAGAGAGGGGACAGCCCACGAGGGAAGCTGGGTGCTTGGACCAGCCCAGCTTTCCAGCCTGAGGCTGTACCTACCCCCACATAAGCCCCACGCGTACCCCGGGGTTGCCCTGTGGTGGCCTGCCCTGCTGAGCAGTGCTGTCCCCCAGTGCGGAGCCCTTGCCACGTCCTTAGCAGGCACTGAGCCCTCTTGCCATGCCCTGCAACACGCAGGGATGCTGAGCACAGCTGCCTGCCATTTTAAGCAGCCACGAAGGCTGCAGCCAGCAGTAGCCGGGACACAAGCTGGCAGGAGGCTGCAGGGGCTGGTCCCTCCGGGCTGCACTGGGTGACTTTTCCCAGGCAAAGCAGTGGATGAGGGGCTCAGCAGCTCTGGGGTGCCTGAGCAGCTGTCCCGCATAGGCTTAGCTCTGTCGGGCAGAGCAGGATAGGGTGAGCAGCTCTGCTCCCCAGGGATGTGGCACAACAGCACCCTGCCCAGCCTTACCTGCCCTGATACGGTCCGGTCTGGCAGAACTGGCTGTGCCGGCGCTGACTCAAGGTCCCACCCCAGCTCAGCAGGGTGATCCTTCAGGAACACAGTTTGTGTTCACGGTTCCCAACATCCTGAGAAACTGAGGCACAGGGGGAGGGTGTCAGCAAACCCCAGCAGATAGGAAGGGGCAGCATGCAAATCTCTCTGCGTTTAGCCACGAGAGGTCGAGCAGAGTGACAGCTTGCCCACAACTCCCACAGCCTGGGCTTTTTGCAGTCCCTCATCGTGTTATCCCGATGGAGAAACTGCGGCACAAGGGTGGGGGCAGTGGAGTTGACCTTGAACCTTAGTGTCCTGACCTTGAGGCCTTTGCAGCAAGTCAACCCTGATGCACCCCATGACCGGCTCCTGGTCCCTTCCCAGCCCCCTCTGCCGCTCAGGGCACGCTGCCGAGTGGAGGCCCCCACGCCGTCCCTGCTGCAGTCCCACTTCAGGGAGCCCTGCTGCACGCCTGACACGCACGTCCTCACTCTCTCATTACTGCAGCCTCCCGCCTCCCTGCTTCTGTGTCCAGAGGGACAGAGTGGCGGAGGCACTGGCGGTGCAGGGACCTGGAGCCCAGGGCAATGGTGAGGCAGGCACTAAGCAAGGAGAGGGTGATGGCCACGCCGTAAGTGGCAGGGTTACCTCCAGCAGGACTCCTTACCAGGGAGGCTGAGCCCACGGCTCCCTGTGCTCGTGCTGCCAGGCGCTGAGCCCGTGGGGCCGGTGGAGGGGAGCCCGGTGCTGCTCAGCCGCCTCCTTCCATCCCTGTCCCGGGAAGAGGCTCCTCTCCGGAGGTGGCTGTTTTGCAGCCGTAACTTCCTGCAACTCTGTCCTGTCCCGTCCTGCCCTGCGCACAGCGGCTGCCAGCTCCGCCGAGCATGGTGAGGAGAGCAGCCACAGCCCCGCTTCAGGGACGTGGCAGAGAGGCCCGCAGGCACAATGGCAAGGAATAACACCTGTACCCCCAAACACAGGGACACACACGGTATGGGGGTGGTCTTGGGGTCTTACCAGCAGTGCTGCAAGGGGGCGTTTCCTCCGGACACATCTAGTGGCTCTGCATCCCCAGCTGGTGCCCGGCTGTGCAACAGGAGCCCGCAAGGACAAGCCCTGCTCTGGAGTGAAATCCCCCTGTGCCCAGCTGCCACCACCTCACAAGAGTGTGGTGCAGGGAGCAGGACAACAGCAGCCCAACAGGGAAAAGAGCCTAGAGTAAGCTGTGCTGGCAGGGCAGCCCAGCACCGCCTGGTGTTCCGTGGCTGTGTAACACACGTGCACAGACATGCACACAAACACAGACATACATACCTACCCTCTCGCTGCTTGCAGATCTGCTCTGGAAACCCAGTAAGGTGGTGCTGAAACCAGAGCCAGTGGTGTGTCTGCGGGGCTGTGTGCACCCTGTTCAGTTCCTGGGTGCTGTCCCGGCAAGCACCAGCCCACCCCCTGCCAGCCACAGGCAGTGCTGAGCCAGGGGTGCTGGGGCCGAGGGTTCACACCCGGGTGACCCCAGAGGCCACACTCACACGCCAAAGGCCTGCCCACACGGACGTGCATGTCCCTGCACACCTTTGCACACACTTGGCGCCTGTCCCCAGCAATGTGTGCAGCCACCTGCCTGCATGCTGCCCCCCAGCACCCACCCTCCACACCCCGATGCAGGGATGCCCATCGGTGTACCCAGGCACGCACATCTCCCCTCGCGTGCATGCCCTCTGGCCGCTCAGGGAGGGGAGGCATCCAGGCAGTACACTATAAATATAAGTTTTATTGATGTGTGAAATCCAACAAGTACAGCTGGCATCTCAGAAAGACTGAAATAAGCCACAACATCTTCACCTGTTCAACAGCTCCTGGGGCCCTCCGGACACTGGTGAGCACCAGCAGCAAGCAGGGACCTGGACACCCTGTCCCTGTGGGGCACTTACCTGCATGTGTGGCACAGCCTGTAGAGCCAGCAGGGCCCTGCCAGCAGACCCGTGCTCCACCCAGAGCCCAGGGGCTCACCTCTACCCTGCCTGGTTCCTGCCAGGCTGCAGCTGCGGGCAGTGGTGCCCTGGCCCCGCTTGCATCCTTCCCCCAGCAAGGCAGAAGGACCCAGGCAAATGCCACCCACACACGGCTACCACAGCAGAGCTATGTCTGTGAGAGCAGACTCCCTTTGAGCTGTTATCTGCGTCTTATTTTGGCAAATGGTCCCAGGAAAAAAGCAGCTCACCTCTGGTCATGTGGGAGCACAGGTTTCAACATATGCAACTCTCTGCATGGTCCACCCCCACCCTGTATCGCACACGCACCCCACTGTACAATGTCTTCTGCACATGCGGACAAGGCGAAGGCTGGAAAACCACTGGGTCCAGCGTGGCAGGGACACACTCAGAGCTGCCTGTGGCACCAGGAGCTCCCGTGGCAGAGGGACAGTACAATTAGTGTGGATGAAACACTGTTTTATTGCCTAATTTGAGAGAGAGGTGAAATCCTGGGAGAAGCCCCATCCCCTCGCTGCACTCGCCCAGTCTCCCCTCCAGCAAACCCTAGCACCGGCCAGGTGATGATGCATTTGCTCTTCTTGTGCGTGTGACAAAGGGTGGCCTGGACACGCGTGGAGGTGAGAGCCCATACCCCTGCTTGCCTGCCTGCGTTCACAGTACACATGTGGGAGAGGCTGTACCTGATACAACCATGCCTGTGGGCTGAAGGAGACAGGTTAAGGGGCTGAAGCAGTTTCAGATGGGTTGAGGTTCAACCAGTGCTCCCAGGGAGCTGGAGCCATAGCCTGAACCACGTCGTCATCCATTCAAAGTGCATTGGAAGGGAAGGCAGAGGGCAGGAGGGGAGAGGAGGTGTGGGGGAAGAAGCCTGCTCTCCTCCATCACACTCCTCATGATTATCCAGATGCGTTCCCTGGTGGGATTCCGGCAGACAGAAGCACCCACAGCCCTGCTCCCCTGCTTTGATAAAGTGCATCCTCACTGCTGCATGCCAGCCCAGCACATTGGTGCTCCCCACCTACTCAGGACAAGGCAAGACCCAGCCCGTACACCCCCAGCCCCACACCACAAAACGACCAGTGTTATTGCCAAGGGGTCCAGCCACAGCCCGGCTCGGTGCCTATCTTGCCCTGAAGAGACCATCCCGGAGAGATGCTTGCTAGCCAGTGGGCTAGAGCGGTCCAGCCTTCCTCCACTAAGGCCCCCCCAGAGCAGGGCAGCTGCACCCCATCCCTCTGCCATGCCAGGGCAGAGACAACCCCTCTGTCCTGCAGGACAGGCAGCCACCCAGGCAGCAGAGGGGCAATAAATCCAGAGTGCTTAGCCCAGCCATGGCAGCCTGCGGGGCTCAGTGCAAACATGCTCGGTCCCTTTGCATTTCTCTGGGCGTTCCACTATCTCTGGGATTGTCCTCACTGGGAAGGAAGGGGCAATGGATGGCCCCCTTCTGGCACCTCAGCTCAGTTCACTCCTTGGGCACCATTTGCCTCTGCGCCATGGGGTGCCCAAATCCCTTGCTCATCACAGCCCCTTTGTACCAACACGTTCACTTGCCAGCTCTGCTGGGAATGCCAGTGCCCTTCTCCAGGACACCTCAGGCCTCCCGCTGCCCTAGCCCTGGGGACAAGGGGCGCCTCCCCCACAACCCCCACTCCCCAGCGCCCTTGCCCATCTCCAGAGCTCATCCTGGCCCTCTGCCCTGCAGTGGCCGCATACCTGGTCAGCTGTGACCCTGCAACCCATGCACTCACCAGCACAGGAGGCCTGGACTGTGCTGAATTGTCCTGGAGATCCTGGGGGTGCTGCCAACTGCCCCATCCTGGACAGGCTGGTCCAAGCAGCCACCTGTGGAGCTGCCTGCCCCGGCAGTCTCCTTCTGGCCACACCGAGCTCAGGCAGCCTGTCCCATGGGGTTTCTCTGCAATCAGCAGAGACTGGCCAGTGAAGGCTTCTGTTGCAGCATCCCTGTGCGTGGGGGACATAGGCAGTGGCAGTCACAGGCACCTGCTGGTAACCCCCTCTGCTCCACACATGGGCCATCGCTAATTTGTCTCATCCTGGTCCTTCTGGGAGCAGTGGTGGCGCTGGCTAGGATGGCACAGGGGTGTCCCAGGAGGCACCATGTGCTGGGTGCAGACAGCAGCAGGACACAGTGCTGGGGATGGCGGTGCTTCCAGTGTGCAGGAGGCAGGACCCAGCACGAGAGCGCCCGCTGCCAGGTATCAGGTGGGAGGCAGGAACTGTGCAAAGCTGCACCATTGGCATCTCCTGCTGACTTGGTATCCATCCAGGGGAGAACCGTCAGGCCAGCAGTGTGTACCCTGCGCTGGGCAAGGCTTAACTAGCCACAGCGCAAGAGCAGGAGAGAAGTGGGGCACTGGTCCCATCAGCCCCACAGAGAGTGAGATGGAGAAGGGTGAGAGGCTTCAGCTCCACCATCCCCCTGGCTCCCTGCCCCTCCATCCACATGGTGACGGAGCAGACATGGGGACCATTCCCTACTCTGCAGCTGTCAGCATCATGCCCAGGTGACTGCAGCCCCACAAGCCAGCATGAGTCCATCGCAGGGCATGGCACAGGGCTGGCAGTGAAGGAAGATCCAGGAGTGGAGGGGATTTTTGTGAGGGACAGCGGTAAATCAGATAAGAGCCCCTGGGAAAACCCCAGTGCTCAACATGGGAAGAGCATCAGGGCATGTCCTCTTTCCAAACCCTCTGTGCAGGAGAGCCCCATAGCTACAAGTTCCTGTCACCGATGGTGTCCAAGCAGGGGAAACCCGACCTTGCTGAGTACCCAGCATCAGTGCTGCCACACGTCTGCCATCCATCTGCAGGCCAGCCAGATCCTGCTGTGTGGAGCAGTCCCAACATGAGCCAGTAAAAGCAAAGAAGTCTCAAGGATTTTGCTGAAATCTGGCATTTGCATTGCAATCCCCTGCTGCTCAGAGTGCCGGCAGCAGCATCTCACAGACTGTTCTTGAACCAGGTCCCAGCATGCCAGGATGGGGTAGAGCTGCCTTCCCCATGTCCATGCTCACTAAAAAGCAATGGGTTCCCATGCGTGTGGGTGACCAGTGCAGCCTGGTGACACCGGTGCCAGCATACCCACAGAGACAGGCCTGTGCTATGTGGCTAAGCAGCGTGCTGTGCCAGGAGCAGCACACAGTGTGTGCAGATGCCCCGCCAGCTCTGGTCTCAGCTCTGTTCCTTCAGAAAGCCAGCGAGGTGTCAAAATGCCTTCCCTCTGCAAGGTGTGTGGAGAGGCAGGTGACTTTGGAGGAGCCACCAGAGACACTTGTCAAAAGAGACCTTTTCCCGATACCAGTCACAAAGTGCAAAGCCCTTCCCAGTGTCAGGGTCACCCAATGCAAACAAACCACTCCAAGATCTCACCTGCTTTCCAGTTCTGGCACTGCTGGGACCCCCTTCTGCACAGTGTTACCCTGGGAGGTTTGCACTGTGATGAGGCCGGGCGTCCCTGGGGCTGGCATCCCACCCTTGCACAACCAGTGCTGAGCGAGGGTCGTCCTCCCTGTTCTGCTGAGACAGCCCCAGCTGTGCTGGGGGAAGAGGAGTGAGAAGCAAGACGGTGCAAGGGAAGGGCTCAGGGCCAGCTCTTCTCCTCCAGTAGAGGCTCCAGCGGTGGCACAGCTGAGCACAGCCCTGTTTTTCAGCTGCCTGCTGCTGGCAGGGTGTGGGAACATAAATCCTCCCCACTCCATGCGGCACTTGAAGGGACCAGTCACTTCTCTCCATGTTGGTTGATTTTATCCTCTTGGCTCAAACCCCAAAGACAACAGGGACTGAACGTGAAACTCCCTAAGGTCTGAGAATACTGTCCCATTCCCACAGACCCTGACACATCCCCAGGTTTGAAGATCCCATCTCTGAGCACGGCATCTGAGCAGAAGTCTGACACACAGCCCCAAGTCCTTCTCTGCCTGCTGGCTCCCTTTCCCCTCCATGCAGACTGGGAAGCAGTGGGGTTTATAAAAAAAGAAAGAAAAGAAAAAAGAAAAAAAAAAAAGAGGGGGGATTTACACAGAAAGAAAAAGGGGATGCAGCAATTTCTGTGGCTACAGCAACAGGAAACACTAAAGCCTTGTGCAACTTGACCTATTGCGTCTTTGGGCTCTTCTTCGCACTGACACACGCTGCTGGCCAGGGCGAGCAATGGGGCAATGTGTGCTGTGCTACCGATCCATGCTCTGCAGGCATCTCCTCCCACCTTCAGCCCCAGGATCAGTTCCACGGCGCCGCACCCCTCCTGCCCAGAGCAGGCTCCTGTCGGCCTTGCTCAGCAGACAGCTGCCTCCGCGGGACTGTCCTTGGTGTCCCAATGTGTTTGGCGGAGAAGGGCAGTGCCGGGCAGTGGTGACAAGAGGGAGTCCAAGCTCCATGGGGTTCAGCAGTCCTGGGGGAGGGGGTGGCGCATGCCAGGGCTGTAAAAAACTTTTGCAATGAAGAGTGTGTGGAAAGGTTAAAACAGTTCCGAGACGTCTCAAACCCTTCTCGACTGAGCCAGGCCTGGCTGGCACCTGATGACGCCTCCACCACAGTCTGTGACCTGCTCTGTGTCCATCTGCAGAACTGTCTCTCACAGCAGGCCAGGCCCAGGTATGGCACCGCAGCCCCTTTATCTCTCTGACTTGACTTTGTACCTGAGGACCAGGTAAGCCAGGAGCCGCAGGATGATGAAGAAGATGCCCAGGATGAGGAAGTCCAGGTACAGCTTAGCCTCCTCCACGTCCAGCTCCTGCAGGATCTTGATGGGTTTTTGGAAAGGGCAGAAGTCCTCGAGGCACTCCAGGTCCTCACGCTCCATAGCATAGATGGTGAGAATGACGCCCTCGAAGCCATACCTAGGGCAGAGCACACCACGAGAGTCACCACATGCCCCAGGCAGCCCCATTCTCTCCCCAGCCCATGGGAGCCCAGGACAGGGAGCTTCTAGCCAGAGCACAGGGTCCCACCTGACATAGGAGACGTAGGAGCTCCACTGCAGGTAGGTGGGGATGGTCTTGAAGCTGACGAAGAAGCCCGAGAAGAGCAGGACAGGGATGGCAGTGACGGGTCCCACAAAGGTGGCCACCTGTGGAGCAGAGGCCACTGGGTGTCACGTCCCTGTCCCTGAGCGCACTACCTGTGGCACTCATATGCATACCTATGGGCAACACTTCCCGCCACCCCTCCTTGTCGTGGGACCCCCTGCAGCTCTCCCCCTGTCTCCACATAACAAGCAAATACGGAGTCCTGTCTGACCTGTAGGGAAGTAGAAGCAGCTCCGATGAGAAGCCCGAGGGACTGGGCCACCAGGGCTGTGGCGGTGGCCAGGGCAGAGAAGAGAAGGAAGCGCGTGGCTTCAGGTGGCTGGCCTGTCATCCAGTACACGATGCTGCAGTACGCGATGGGGCAGATCACCTGAAGAAGGGCAAGCAAAGAGACTGCTCTGCTGGAACCATGGCCATTCTCACCCCACAGACCCTCCCTGGGGGTTGGAGAGCCACAGGGACCCCCCAGAGGCCAGCCATGGCATTGGGGTAGCCGGACTGTGCCAAGGAAGGCACATCAGCATCAGGGCCATGCTTTAGTCCAGCCAAAAGCTCACCTGGAAGGGCACATCTGCCATGGTCTTTGCCAGATAATAGGCTTTCAGGCTGTACCAGTAGTTCAAGTGCTCCCGCAGGAAGACAGACATCTCCTGGGGGACTGCATGGAAACAAGGAGTTAGCAGCCAGCAGTGCCCTGGCTTGGGCTGCTCCAGCCCCCACTCCCACCTGCCCTGGTGCAGGCAGATGTGATGCTGCCCCGGCACAGAGCACCAGGCAGTCTCCTGCCTGTGCCATGAGCGGGTGCTCAAATCTTCACCAGGGAAAAAAGTCAGTGCTCGATGTGGGAATTTTCTGCATGGGAAAGTCAGCTTGGCTGGGGGTTTTTAGGCAAACTTTCTGAGGAAGTGAAAGAGAGGTGAAGCAGTTGAAAATGCAGCTTTTTCTCAGCAAAATGTATTGCCAGCATTCTGCTTTGAGCCAGTGAGTACATTATAGCTAAACATTAAATAAAGGGCAAAACTGCAATATACCCAAATAGAAGCTTCCCCCCTCCTTCTTTGTTTGAATGTTTTTCCTCTCCTCTCTTATTTCCCCCCTTTTGCCCAATTCATCTGGCTCCACCATACACCACCCAGCAGACACACTCCCACACAGCTGGGGCACCTCCCTCTGCCCCAGGGGTTGGAAGAAGCGAATGGGTGTTGGGAGAAGGAGCTCCTTACAGGTGAGGATGGTGGGCATCAGTGCAGCAAACATGAGGAAGAGCATGGAGAAGAAGAGAAAGCCGGTGTTGTTGAAGACTTTGCCCGCATCGTTGCCAATGTGCAGATAGAGCAGCCCAATCAGCACCCCAATGCAGATGTGGGACATGAACCGCAGGTGGGTCAGCACCTGCAGATAGAGAGGGTATAGGGACTCAGAGAGGCAGGGCTGCATCCCATGAGCATCCCAGGGGAGCAGAGGACAGTCTGCCTGCGCCTCAAGGGTGAGCCCCACTCCATTCCCCGTTCAATTCTGGTCTCTGCCTGTCCCTAGCGACCAACAGGCCCCCATCCCCTCAGCCTTGGCCCAGCCTTCCCTGCCCTCACCGTGTCCCTTAGGATGCAGATAAAGGTTCTTTTGAAGAGGATGCAGAACTGGGTTGAAGTGCTGGTGGCAAACGTGTGGCTCTCGATGTGGTCCACATCCTGCAAGATCACAGACAAGTCAGGGACATGGGTCAAGTTCACAACATGGGCTCCCTACTAGGATAGCACCCAAATGCTCCCGGGGTGCCCCTTGTGAGCACCCATGGTGAGAAGAGGCACTGACAGCTGCAAGCACAGAGCTGTTGCTCAAGACAAGTAGAGGCTGGCTGAACACCTCCATGCTCCCCACCATGTCCAAGGGGCTCTAGGCATCGCAGGATATCTGTGCACTGTAGGGCAGGGGGAACCGAGGTGTCCCTGGGTGGGCACCCCATTAACTGCCACTCCCTGTCACCACAGGAGGCTCCTCTCATCCCCACTCACCGTCACACAATGTGCCGGGCACGATGGATCTGCCTTGTTGGGGCTGCTCTTCTTCTCGGCCATGGTGCACATGCCATTCTGGACGGCACGGAACAGAACGGGGTTGAGGTCCCCATACTCTCCTGAGGCCACCTCGATAACTGTGGAGGAGGACAGGACCCCTGAGAGGTGCTGAGCCAGCCCTTGCCATTACTTTGCTTGGCCTGCCCAGACCATGACACCATGGGGCAGGGAGATGGCAGCCCAGCACAACCTCCAACCCACAATGCTACACCACATGGCAGCACTGCCCAGCCAGCACCTAACAGGAAGGGCACAGGCAGCCCTGCTCTCTGGGCAACCCGGGGGAATGCTGGACAGCCCCTAGGGCTTGGCAGTGGGTTTGGACCTTGTCACCCTCTGCTCCTCACCACAGCCCCAGCTTGGGTAGGGGCACTCACTGAAATCAGCAGGGTTGTGGTACGTGGGACAGTGGAGGCCAAGACCCTTCAGGTAGGGGATGAGGTTGGTCACGATGCCTTTGAAGATGCACTGGCCCTGGCTCAGGATGTACAGCTGCAAGAAAAAGCCAGGATATGTCAGGTGCAGAGCAGCCAAGGGCACTGTTGCTTGCTCCTACCCACCTCCCTGTCCTAGGGTGACACACAGGGCACCCTTGCCAGACCCTGGCTATCACGGCTGTGTGCCACACAAGCCCCAGGTCAAATGCCTGCAGCCCATCCCTCCCAGACTCTCTCCTGGGTCTTGGGACCAGAGGGACCCTGCACCCCTGAAGAGTCCTTTGTCCTAGCCCAGTCCAAACCTTGTCGAACATCTCAAAAAGCTTGGCGCTGGGCTGGTGGATGGTGCAAATGATGGTGCGCCCACCCTGTGCCAGGGACCGCATCAGGGAAACCACTTGGAAGCAGGAGGCACTGTCCAGACCACTGTGGCCACACAGGATGGGTTGGAGGAGAAAGAGACAGCAAAGAGAGAAGGGGAGAGTTGAGAGGGGGAGAAGTATATCCTAAAGATGCCCCCAGTTGTCTCCCCTTGTGAGCACCCTCCTCCCAGGTCAATGGAGGAAAGCATCCCTTTGCAGCCCCAGCTCTGCCACGCCCCAGCCCTCTTGGACCCCTGCTGGGCACAGTCACATCCCACCCTCAGGTCTCACAGCCCGGCTGTGCTCCAGAGAGTGCCGGCCACCCTGGTGTCCCCCAGCCCCTGCAGCCTCACCTCGTGGGCTCATCGAAGAACATGACCGGAGGATTGTTCACCAGCTCCAGGGCAATAGCCAGGCGCTTGCGCTGCCCCCCCGACAGCGAGATGGTGCGGGTGTAGGAGCACTCCAGCAGCCCCAGGGCTGTCAGGATCTCGTTCACCTGTGAGACAGCCTCATTCACCACAGGTTCCCACGGACCCTCACCCCATCCCTGCCACCTCCCTTCAGACCTCCACCACTGGGAGCCCCTGGCATCATCTAGTCCCCTCAGGGCCCTCCCTTCCCTACCGTCCCCATCTTGGGGAGAGATAAGGGGGCCTGGGCCCACCTTCCTCTGCACTCACCAGCTCCTTCTTTACCTCCTGCTTCTCACTCAGCTTCAGGTTAGCGGAGACCTGCAGGGAGAGACAACTGTCAGATGTAGGGAACAGAATCAGCTGCACCGTGGCACCGTCCCTGCCCATGCGAGGGCTGGGAGTGGTGGCTCAGGATGAAGGGAGCAAGAACAGCAGGATTTTGTTCCCGTGTCCCAGAGCCCTTGGAAATGCCTGATGTCAGTGTGGGCTCAGTGCCCAAGGACGCAGTCCACAGGATGCCCCACAGAGCCCAGCATGCTGCCTGGCTCCCGGATCGCTCACCATCATAGCCTCCAGCACGGTGAGATGCGGCAGGAGCATGTCATCCTGCATGATGTAGCAGGACATCTTGCGGAAGGTACGCAGATCCCGTGGCCGGCCATTCACCAGGATCTGCCCCTTCATGCCGGTCTCCCTGCAGGAAAGAGGCGTGTGCGGGTGTAGCACAGGACCCCTAGTCCTGCAACCCCAGACCTGCTGGCTTCCCCCCAGCCTCACCTGTAGCCAGCCAGGATGTTCATGAGTGTGGACTTCCCAGCACCTGAGGGCCCCATGATCCCGATGAGCTCCCGCTGGCAGAACTTCCCTGACAGGCATTTGAGGAGAGTCTTGTACCCTGGAGAGAAAGCAGCACAGGTTCAGCTTTCAAGAGCAGCAGTGCTACAGGGACTGCGATGCCATCTCAGCACCTGGGGGACCTCAGGACCTCCATGCATTGTGCCAGGGGCTGCATGTGCCTGGAGACTGTCTCTGTCAGCATCACCAGGGCTATAGCCACAGCAACTGTCATTTCCAGAACGATACCTGACCCCAGTCCTTGGCTGGCCCCACCAATTTCCAGTGCCGAAGAGGCACATGCCCTGGCTCACAGCAAAGACCATGGAAATCCCTGGGTCAGAGCAAGTAGCCGCTGAGGGAGATTACCAGGCTGTGACATTGGTCCTGAGCATGTTGTCAGATCTCAGTCCCTAGGGCCAGTGGAGAAGGACAGCGAGAAACAGGATAGCATAGGGCAGGCAAAGTCCCCAAGCCCACTGGATGCCCGGCTGTTGCCTTCATTGGCATTCATGCTGTGATACCCAGCAGCAGCCACTGCTAATCAGACCTGGAATTATCTCTGCTTTAAACGCAGCTGATTAGCATTTTCTGGCAGAAGGAACATGATGTGTTGGGAGTAGGGAACAGGCACAGCCTCAGGCTCTCAGGAGCTGCCCCCAAAACACAGCCCTGGCAGGAGACCATGCTGAACCATGGACCAGGTCTGAGCATGTCCCTGCTGGAAATATGCCCCCCATGTGCCCTGTGGTGGCAGGTGGTGTTGGGCAAGGGCAACATGTCTGTCCCCTGCCCACAGGCTGGGGCAAGTCCCAGGGCCAGACCAGTTCATGGTCCTCATAACACTCTAGGGGTACAAGGGACCCCTCTGGCTTGTCCATCCCCAGGACAGGGGGTCCAGCACAGCAAGCTCCCTGTTCCTCCTCTGCACCCCTCAGAGTCAGGCACCCTGCACCCAGGAGTGGTCCCTGCCAGCAGAGGGGCAGCAAGGGCAGGGAGGGGAGGACTGGGGGCTGTGCATGACAACAGCAGAGCCAGCATGCCCAGCAGCCCCCCCAGCGCATCCTGGCACCACGCACACAGCTCTGGCACCGCGCATGCTGCTCACGTCGGCGCCACTGCAGCTTGCGCAGCGGTTACTTGCGTTCATTGACTGCCAGTAACCTCCTGCTTCAGCAGAGCGCGGCGGATCCTGGGGGCTGCGGTCAAAGGCACCCGGAGCTCCCCGCCTGCTCCTCCACCCGCACCTGACCTGGGGGAGAGGAGAGTCCCTCCCACTGCCCCCCCAGGATCCCAGCACCCCTCGGCTTGCTCCTCTCCAGTCCAGCTGTCCGAGCCTTTCCCCTCCCTCCCCACAGGGCACTGCCCCCCTAGCAAGCAGCCGGTCCAGCACACTCTGCGCTGGGGAACCCATGGTTGTACTATGGCTCCTCCTGAGATCCTTCCTCAGCATCCCAGACAAACAGGCAGACCTCATCCAGGGGGATGTAGGGGCTGGTCCCGCTGTCTTTCAGCCCCTGAGTTTCCCTAGCTGCAGAGCCTGCCTGGGGACAGTGCTCCTGGCTGGCAGAGCACCCCCTCGCTCTGCTCACCCCAGGCCCCTGCTCATCCCTGCCTGCCTTCAGCTTCTGCAGATCAGCTCCCCCTCAATCTCATGGGGCTGCCTGATTGGCATCCCATTAACTAAGAGAGCTAATTAAAGCAGACTACCACCCACCAGCCGCCATCTGCCTCCCCTCTCCCCTCCCTGAGCTCTCGGCCAGAGTCACACACAGGAAAGGGAACTGTGGTCTCAGCTGCACGGGGAGCCGCTGGAGAGGAAATCCCCTGCAAATCACACATATTCTCCTTGCCAAGCTCTGTACTGGGGCACCCCTTGGGGTCTCCTGCTGCCGGCACATCACACACATGCATCATACCCCAATCAACAGTGCTGGGGAAACTAATCCCTCCTGGCTGCCCCTGAACCAGGAAATCTGCCCCATTTCCCCCATGCATTCCTGGACAGAGGCTTCCCTGGGTTGCGATCTACTTTCCTCCGGCATTGCACAGCAGAGGCGTGCAGCAGTTTCTGCGGGACACAAGCCTGCCCTCCACCCGTGGGCGCCCAGCAAGGACAGGCAGCCACAGCATTGCTGCAAACAGGATCTGCCACTCAGACAGACCACGGGGCTGGACAGCTCGACCACCCAGACAGTCCCCACTGCCACAGGGGACAGCAGGGTGAGCAGCTCCAGCATCTCCTGCTGTGGCTCCCTGCGTGCAGCTCCACTGCCATGCACTGAGGCAAGCTCCTGCCGCCACGCAGAGAGCTGAGGCACTCTGTGCTTGCAGAGGCTGGGGCTGCTGGAGCAGGAATTGGCAGAGAAGTGATGAATCCAGCACAGAATGAGACATTGAAGACCTGGGTAAGATCAAGGCATGCAGAACATGAGTGGGGTGCGATAGCCCTGCAGATCCCCTCCCCTGCCCTTCCCCAGCTGGCAGCTCCTACCTCTCTTCCTCCACCAGGAGCCTTCCCGCACAGAGTAGGACAGGTCAATGAACTCAATGTTGACAGCCGAGCGCTTCGGGAGGTGGGAAAACCTCTGGGCCTCTGTGATGTGGTTCTCCACCTTCTTCAAATGGGTGGTGAGGAGCGGGGCATCTGGGGGGCTGGCGTGGCACACTGTGTCCTCCAGGGCAATGGAGACACATGCAGGATCCATACCCTTCTCTGCCATCCTGCTGCTCTGTAGGAATCACATGGGGATTGACTCACAGTGGGCCCCTCTCTCAAGGCGAGGGTCTGGCACCCACAGCCAGGATGGAAGGATGGACTTGACCAGGGCAGCTCAGCCGGTACCAAGGGGCTCACAGCAAGGAGGAGCTGATCAGCTCCACAGTCAATAATTCATGCACCTCCTGTGGCTGGGTCAAGCTCTGGCAGCAGAGCTCTCAGGCTGTTCAGCTCCCCTAGTCCCACTGCTGCTGGGCTCCCTGCCCTGTTCCTGTCCACCATGATGGGCGCAGGATGAGAGGTGAGAGAGCTGATGTTTTGCCCTCATGGGGGACACTCAGCTGCGCCTGGGTGTCCTTAAGGGCTCACCAGGAATTACCCCTGCCTGGCCTGGCCAGGGCTCGGGGGACACAGGTATGGGGTGCCAAGTAAGCAGACTGTTCCCAGACAGTTCCTCGGACAAAGCACGCCGTGCTTCACCCAGGCTCCTGGGGCAGAGCAGTCCTGGCTAGATTGGACCCTCTGCTGGGGCCCCATGGGCTCGCTGGGAAAGAATAGAGCAGGGATGGGGCCCCGCTAGTGCCAGTCCATCTCTGCCTCCCTTGGCTCATTTCACCTTCCTGGCTCTTACCAGCACAGCCTCAGAGACCAGGCCAGAACTTAACTGGGGCCATTGCATGATGCTAACACAGACATCTGCCCAAACGCTCTCCTGCTAGACAGTGTCTTCTGACTGCAGTCCTCCCCACAGCCGGCTGCAGCACGGCCAAGCTCCCCGCATCCCTGCTTGGCTTGAGGACTCTGCGGTGCTGGGGGGATGTTGAGCCAAGCAGGGTGCGGAGCATCCTAACCCCAGATCCCACTGCGGCACCACAGACTGGCAGAAGGTTGGGGATCCCCACAGCACCAGCAAAAGGAGCCTGAGCTTTGTCTGAGCAGGCTGGGCCCAACAGCCATCTCGCCTCCAAGGCTAGGGTCCTAAAGCTTCGCTAACCTACATTTTGCTGAGGCGCAGGCTGCAGGCAGCTCCTCACTACAGCTGCAATGCACACACAGTCCCCTGAAATGGGAAGCCGGCTTCACGAGGAGCTGTGCCGAGATCTTCCCAGCCCTCTCCCCGTTGCAGACAGATCCCTCTCAGGGCTGGAGGACAGCCAGCCCCAGCCCTGGGGAAGAAGACGTGGGAAGGAAGGCTGCGGGATCCCAGCACTCAGATCCCCCTCTCAGCAGCCGCGAGCTCTGGGACACGCCGTGGCACCCAGCCCCAGGGTGCGGGGCCACGGGAACGGGGGGTTTGTGGCGGGGCACCGGGCACAAAGCGCCCTCGGGCTCACCTTGACTCCTTCGGCTGGGCGTTACAAGGAGCGCTAAATCCCACAAGCCGCTCTCCGCGGCTTAGCCCGTCCCCGC
>VWZL01000686.1:33560-88329 GCA_013396915.1 Stercorarius parasiticus
AAATGTGCTGTTTTCAACACTTGTGGGCAGCCTCTTGGCCTTTGCAGCAGGAGCCAGGCCCTGGCAGGAGGGCTGGGCAGGGCTGGGCTGGGCAGGGAGGGTGGCTCTAAGCCCCTAGCCCAGCAGTGGCTAGCAGCCCCCCGGGCCCGGCTCTGCCCCTCTCCGCCAGCTTTGTCCCTGCTGCTGCTGCCGGTCGGGGCGGCAGGATGGGCTGCCCAGGCAGGCAGCACTGCCAGGCAGCGAAAAATCCTCTTAAAGGGACCGGCCCGATTTCCTTGCCCCGCAAGCCAGAAGGCCCTGAGTGTCCTCAGCGCACAAGCCTGGGGTTTGCCAGCCCTGTTGCCGCAGCCCCCCAGCACCCCTCCCCGCTGCTGTTCCGTGTGGGGCAGAGCCCGCTGCAGCTCCCTCCGTTGCCACCTTAGCCCCAAACCCTGTGGGCACAACACTCCTGAAGTCCGCTCCTGCCCGCAACGCTTCTGGCCGCACCCCTGTGCATCCCAAGGTTCCTGTATCCCAATGCCCCCACATCCCGGGGTTGCCTCATCTGGTTGCCCCTGCGTCCTGGGCATCCCAGGACTCCTGCAACCCAGTGGCCGCACATCCCGGGGTCCTGCTTCCTGCTCAGCCCTGCACTGACCTGGGACAGGGGCCACCCACCGCGCAGCCACCCCAGTGGGGGCACAAGCTGGGTGAAACTCGGGCTGCAATGCAGCAGACTGCCTGGGAAGCCCACACCAGGCGCCAAGAGCTAGGGCTGGTGGGGTAAAAGCTGGCCACAAAGGGCCTTGATAGGAGGGTGCCCCTTCCCTCCCCAGGGCTTTGCCCCCAGCACACACTCCCCTGCGCAGCTCATCGTGGGAGACCCGCCATCCCCCTGCACCTCCACCCTCCACAGCGCCGCGCCTGGCTCCATCCTCGCTGTTACTCACACCTCTCACCCACCACAGCACTTAAACATGAAAGACATATGGAAATGAGTGTCACTAACAAGAGTATTAATTAAAACCATCTGTTGAGCCAAGGAAAGCTTTCCCCTCCCACAGCCAGCCTTGGGCTGGGACAGAGCTTAGGGAAGTGATTAGGTTCCTTGGCAGAGTGCAATACAGCCATAGGAGAGACTGTGGGGCAGGGCAGCCCACAGGCTGGGCAGGGGAAGGGCACAAGGAGGTAGTCGTGGAGACAAAGTCCATATGGAGGTCTTAAGTCATCTCCTCATGGAGCAAAAGGCATGCCAGACCCATCCAGTTCGCTCTGTGTTCATCATGCTGACTCCCATCCCCAGGGTACTCACCGTTAGCCGGTCTCAGCCTAGCCCTGCTTCCCTGCAGGTGGGCACAAGCAGGGTCTGGGAGTCAACCCCCTTGATGCTAAAGCCCCTTCCTTCTCAACTGCTCGAGGCTGGGTTGGGAGCTCCTGAGACCAAGTTGGTGGCCGTACAGCAATCAGCAGCTGCTGCAGCACCCTGCTGTGGAGTTGTTTGAAGGTGGAAGGCCACCAGGGATGGGAGTCCAGTGCCCAGAAAGGCTTAGTGGCCAGTACCATGGGCACATTCAGCATCCATTTGGTCCCCAGCTAGGACCTTCCTACAGTGGCCTTGACCATAACGGTGTCCCTATGGTGGCTCACATGTCCAGGACAGTATCAGTGGCAGAGGGAGCCCATCTTGGCTCTGTCACGTATGTCCAGGGGTCTGGGGACAGAGCAGGCAGCAGAATCTCTTTGCATAACTGGAAAACCTGTGTGATTTCCTGTAAACATACTTCTAATTACCCATGGCAGTACTGCTGGTCCTCCAGCTCCCCTGGCAATCCCATCACACATGTTCAGATCACCTTCTGCTTCCCTGGGGGAATAAAAACACTGTCTTCTTCCATTGCTGCTTCGGAGGGAGACAGGGCTGTCCTCAGGGAGCGCAAGGCTCTTCCCGGCTGGAGCCGGGTACCAGCATCAGCATGAATGCACCCCACTGAACATTGCTCCACCTCTGCCTGACGGCTGCAGCAAGCACACAGGGCAGATCTACCTCTCAGGCCAGAGCCTGGCCTGTTTGCAGGAAATACCTGGCAGAGAGGAATCACAACCTGCAGCACAGATGGGATAATACTTCTGTAACAGGCACAGGCACAAATACTACCTCCCCCCCTAAAAGGGGATATGAGCCTCCTCTAGGAAACAGCCGGGCAAACAGAGGCCAAGACACTGAAGTCCCCAAGCCCAGCTGCAGGAAACACACGCAGCTCCCCAGCACCTGCTGCCAGCAGAGCATCCCCTGCCCCTGGAGAGTCACGCGATGGAGCCAAGCAGGAAGGCAGCCCTGCGCGAGAGTGAGTCCAGAACATCTCCTCTCCTCTCAGATGACAGCCTTAGGATGGACAGAGCTTATGGAAGGAGCATAGCGATGGAAACACGTGGCAAAGGGAAGCAGACATCCAGGGTGGAAGCCTCCCTTGGTGTGGAGCCAGTGGCCACAATCCTGGACGGCCCAGCTCTACGCAGAGGAAGCTGTAAGGAAAGCAAGAGCGGCAGATTTTGAGCTTTTTGGCAACCCCCAGCTCTCTGTGCCAACCCCTCCCACCAGTGAGTCAGGCCCTTACAAGAGGTGGGCAGCCACCACTGGGACTCACCACATGGGACGTGGCAGTCGCACTCACAGGTGTCGCAGCGCAGGAACCAGCGGGCCCAGCCCGAGCGCTTGGTGACACAGGCTGAGATCTTGATGCAGCCATGGTTGAGGAAGGCTCCCAGGTGGGCCTGGGTGCTGCAAGATGAGGAGCACCTCCCGGTAATATCCCGTTCGCTGATCTCGATCCGACCTCGCAGGCAGATCCCTGCAAGAGCAGGACCAGAGCACTTAACAGGGTGCCCACCAGCCCTAGAGCCCTCCTGCAGCAGGCTGGGGGCAAAGAGGGATTGGAGGCAGGCCTGCAGCCCTCCCACATGCTCCCCATGCAGGCAGGGTGTCCCCTCGCACTCAGCGTGACACCCAGCAGTACTCACGGAGGCAGGTGGGCTTGGGCGTCCAGCGGCCATCGGACTGGCAGGCACTGGCCGGGTCCCCCAGCAGCAGGAATCCAGGCCGGCAGCTGTACCGCACCACTGAGCCAACCCACCAGTCATTGCCGTGCACCACTGAGTTGAAGTCCGCTTCGGGTCGCCCGCAGTTCACTGGGGACAGGGAGGTTTACACGGAGCTAGTGCTCTGTGCAGCCTGCTCGGCAGAATGGCAGCCCAAAGGGAGACACCCAGACAAGTTGTGGGTCCTGGGCAAGGACCAGGGTGCTGGGCAGGCTCTGTGGGTACCCCAGGCTGCTTCCCCTTGTGGCCCAAGGACCGGGCTGCTGGAGAGACTCCATGCACTTGTGCATGGCACAAAACCTGCCCTCCCCAGACTGGCTGCAGCAAGCCCTGTAGCCATCCCCAGGGCACCCCCCCGCAAACTTCCCCCTCTGGCTGTACCTCGGCAGAAGGACTTGTAGCCCAGCCAGCAGCAGCTGCCGTTCCCACACTGGCTCCTCTTCAGCTCCTTGTGCTTCCCCTTGCAGCCCCCCAAGCAGATGGGCGCTGTGCCAGACCAGTAAGTATCCAGGTCTCCTGGTGTTGCAGGGAGCAAGGCAGAGCAGGGCTGGGGCAGGGGTCCAAGGACCACCCTTCCCACCACCTCCCCAGCCCTCAGAGACCCATACAGAGCCCACCCCCCAACCCCTGCTGTCATGAGGCGCACATCCACTTGTGGCCCCAAGCTCTTCTGCAAACCAGCTCCCACTTCCCTTGTGCCAAGCCTCGGCACAGGGACATGACAAAGGCACTGGGGAAGACCGGTCCAGCCAGGTGCCAGCAGCTCTGAGGGATCCTGTAAGCCCCTCTTCCCCCAAGCACTCTGTTACCTTCTAGGTTCTCGCAGGAGACCAGCGTGGCCAGCACGGCCAGGAAGAGGAGGCCCACTCCCATAGCGCACACTGCCTTCCTCCCCTTGCCCCTCAAATCAAAGGCCCCCTCTCTGCTTGCCCAGGAGAAAGTGAACTTGGTTTCCATACACACAGGACAGGGGATGCTGTAGGACATGGGGGAAGGGAGGAGACATTCCCTTTAATGCCAATCCTCTCCCCAGCAGATAATCTCTGGCAGATTACCCTCCCTAGACCCAGTGTTTAAAGGGACAACTCCTCCCAGCCACCACCCCTGCTCCCAGCACCTAGCACTCCCGTAGTGCAGGAGTGCTGTAGTGTGAGATTATGCAGGTGCAGCCATGGCTCCAGCAGCAGAGCCCCGAGGCCCGCATGTTAGAAAGACGGCCAAACTGGAAGTGCTGCGAATGCAAGCCTGGCAGGAGGCCCTTCTCTCGAAGGTATCCTCAGCCCAGCTCTGCCAAGTACCAGGGAGTGAGGGCCAGGCAAGGGCAGGGAAGGCTGGGCAAGGCCTGGCCACATTGTATGCTGGCAGCCCAGGTATACTATCCCCAGAGCCACAAGCATCCTCCTGCAGATGCTGGCAGGGCTGCCGGGACAGCCAGCTGCCTCCCACCCTGCCTCAGCCCAAGCACAAGGTGCCCAGAGCATGGCCCTAGATGCGTTTCACTGGCCCATGGGAGGCACTCTGCATGCATGACCTTGGAGAAAGCAGTTTTGGGGGGCAGGGGTGCACATTGCCCTTCACACATGGATCAAGCCCCAGGAAACCTTCCCACACAGCCTGCAGCAGGCAGCCCTGCCCCCTTCATTCCAGCCCCTCACCCAGGGCATAGGCCTAAAGGGGTTGCTCTCATCACCCCATCCCAAGGGCACAGCCATGAATCACACCCACAGTGTTTGCAATTAGAAAGCGAGCAGATGGTCAAGGGTTTAGCATAAAGTGATTTCCTTCATTAACCTGGAATTCCAACAGCTTTTGCTGAACTGCTTGAGAAAGGAAGCGAGGGGAAAAAGTCAGTGTCCAGCCTAGGAGATCAGCAGCCTCCCTGCCTCCATCTGGGCCCATCATCTCCACACACAGGGTGGTGAGGGCCTGAGTGTCATTCCAGGGACACCAGCTTCACGCTATCCTCATCCAAATCACTCGACAAAGGCCAAGCTGGCTCTGCTCACAAGCTCAGGCTACTGTCTATATTCAAAAAACAACATTGCAGGCAACTGATGTTCACGCCCTGAAGGAGGCAGCAAAAATCAAACCCACATGAGGACAGCAGGGAACAAGAGTGCCAGAGCTAATCCTGGCCTTCCAGTGACGCCTCTGGGGACGTGGAACAACACATTCTCCAAGGCAAGTCGCCAGCTGCACCAAGGGGCAGCACATAGGACATGTCAAGAGATCCCTGCGGCTCTTCAGCACCCACTTCCCACACTCCAGGGCTTAGGCAACTCAGTCTCATCCTCTCACCACAACATGCCACGGCTGGCAGGGACGGGGCTGAAACAGACACCAGACACTGGTTGGCTTGGCAGTCTAACTTTATTTGTCTTGCCACAGTCCACTTTGCCCAACCAGGAGCCCAAACCCCAATGTGGGGAGGAAACCCAGGGAAGGACAAAAGCAGTAAGAAGCTCCCAATCCCCCAGTGCTGCAGGGCAGCAGTAGCCTGCAAAGGACAGCACCTCCAGCCCTCTCCTCACAGAGATCAGTACAGTGTAACAGAATCAGTGGTGTAAAAACCACCAACAGCACCAGCTGAATGGCCTAGGAAAGACGACACACAGGAAAGTGCTGATGAAGGCAGAAGTAGAGCGTGCCATCCCTTGGAGACCAAAGTATGGATGGGGGACCTGCTAAGGGCCACACATCTCCCCAGGGAAGAGCCTTCAGCCGCTGCATCTGTTCAGCGTACCATCCTGCCTGGGGAGATCCTAGCTGAGGACCAGGCTCAGCAAGGGCTGACGACTTAGCTGCACAGCAGCAGGGACCACATCAACCAGCAAGTAACCAAGAGGGGAAGGCCTGTGTCAGGCTAAGGCCAAACCTCCTGGAACAGTAGGAGAGGCTTGCTAGTCCCTTACCCCAAAAGCAGAAGAGAGACAGCTCTTTCCAGCTCAGATCACTTGACCCACAACTGAGAGAGACCTGTCCTTCCCCTCTCCCCAATGCTGACCAGAACCAGCAGCCAGTGAGGCTGGGCCAGCAGAGGGGGAACTTAGCCAGCTCCAGGTAGGTGAAGACAAGCTCAGTTGTAGCCCCCAAGCACTTCCCAACCTTCCCCACCAGCACAACCCATGGAACCCCAAGTTTTCCACATGCAGAGTGGCAGGTGAGCACCTCACACAATCTGGATGCCCAGCTCCTCAGCTGTTTTCTGCAGACGGTCCATGACATTCTCCTCCAGCTCCATAGCCAGTCCACTGGGTGCTGCCACCTGCTCCTCTGAGGATGTGCTGGCCATGACGTAATACACAGTCTCACTCTCCCCGTGCTCGTTGGTCCGGTTCACCACACGGATGATGGGGTTGGCTGGGGTGCTAGGCTCTTGCTCCAATGACAGCACTGCTCCTGGGAAGGCACTCGGCCGTGCTGACTCAGGGTTGTCAGCAGAGCAAGGTGCCGGCCACAGTGGGGCCACTTGCAGATCAGCAACACTGTTCTCTACCAGGGGAGCCTCTGCTGGGGCCTCCAGAACAATGCCCTGCAGGTTGCCCTCACCCTCAGACAGCATCACACACTCAGTTGAGCCATCCAGTGCCTCCCCTTGTTTCTCTCTGTCCTTCAGTAGCTGCTCTGTCAGCTCCACGCTCTCGTAACGCACCAGCTGCAGCCTCATGTAGCCATCCTCATGTTCCTTGTACCTGAGCAAAGACAGGCGGGGTAATGAAGCCAGTCATGCAAGCCCCTTCCCAAGACATAGGTAGCAGCCTGAAGCAGCAGCCAAGGAAAGGGTACTATATTCTAGGTTCCAATGCCCAGCGCTACACAGATGATACCAGGCAAGTAAAATAAAAACCCTTCAGCCCCTACCCCTAAAAGCACATCTATGTGGCAGATTCTGAGCTTTCTGCCAGGCCTCTATCACAACCCAAGCCCATCTTCTTCCACCACTATGCTTCACTGGGAGCATTTGAAGTCCATCCTCTTCCCCTACCAGCTTTTTAGGCTCTGGAAACGCTTTGGGTTTTCCTAGAGGATGCAGGAGAAGCATCTGTCAAGAGGCTGATCTGCAACAGCTCCCTCTAGAGTGGGACACCTGGACCTGGCCCCTGCCAGGCTCAGAAGCATCCCACCAGATGCAGCTGCCCTTGCCCCTAATCTCTGACTGACTGCTGGAGCTGCCACTCAGCACTGCTCTGTCACTGTGCCAGATCCCACCAGATGCTTGCAGCCCAGTGCCTCCCAGCCGCTGGGAAACAGGTCTTGAGCACATTACAGGCAAACATCAGAGCCCCATCACTGCTAGGTCTCTGCTCCAGCAAGACACAGAATGCAGCTCCAGCTGTCTTTTACACTAGAGAGGAGGTAGCGAGGAGCTATGGATGGAAAGTACCTGAATCGAGGATGCCCCGACGGCCACTTGAACTGGTGTTTCTTCCTGAGGTGGACAGTGAGGTTGTTTCCACGTGTGAAGCACTTGTCACAGACATGGCACTTGTACCGGGGCTCTGAGTCACCCTGAAGGGCAAAAAGAAGGATGTGATTACCTCATGAGCCTGATGAGAGGGCCTAGTACCCACATACATGCATGGAAGGAGGAATCGCGTTCCCTGAGAAGACTGACATGACAAATCATTGCAGCAGTGAGAAAGGAATGCAACCTGACCTCACATTCCTATGCCCCTGGTCAGCCTGGGGCACTTCACATGACTAGCTTTTTTCCTCATGTTTCTCTACAGCATGTTGCACTTAGCAGTTCTTAGCCTCGTTGGGAGAAAATACACAGCAGAATAGCCCTCTGCTCCCTTCCTACCTCATGGACTTTCCGGTAGTGCAGCTTGATGGAGCAGAGGGAACGTGCAGTGAAGCTGCAAGCCTCAAACTCGCAGCGATAGGCTGGCTCTTTGCTGTGTGTGTCCAGATGTTTCCTCAAGTCAATGAGATTCTTGCAGCTAAAAGGAAATGATAAGGGAACAAAGCTGAACGCTGTATAGCACATATACACACGTGCCTCTGTGTGCTTCTCCATCACCAGTCTTAGAAGATGGAAAGCCCTGGTCCTCACCTGTAGTCACAGTAGTCACATTTGAATGGCCGCTCCTCACTGTGCCGAAATCGAATGTGATTGCGCAGGGAGGAGGGCAGTGGGCAGGTCATGTCACACAGAGGGCACTTGTAATGATTCACTGTGTGAAAGAATGGGTGGAAAACATTACCACAAAGCAAGGGAGAGCACACACTCTTCAGAGCCTCAGTTGGGAGAAGGGGCCTTTACTCACCATGGTTCCTCATATGGTCACGGAGCAGCCTCTCGGTGGCAAATCTCTTGGAGCAGTGAGAACACTGAAACCTCTGCTCTGCAGCATTGGGGTCAGGGAGAAAGGGGAGGGGGTGGTGAGAAAAGAGATCAAAGCAGAGAGAACAGCACAAAGAGCAGCAAGTGAGAAAAAGAGGTAGTTACAGTGGAGCTGGGAACGCTCCTCTCCAGGCAGAGATACCAGACGCTGACTCCAAAGCCAAAAAAACCCCCAACACCCGCAAAGGCCGATCTGCCTCCCCTTTCCACAGACTCCTTGTGCTGCCAGTGCAGGAACTGGGGAGCAACCATCACATACACACACATCGCCAGCACAGCACAAGGGAACTCAACAAGCAAACGCCAGTGCTGCTGCAAGTGCCCAGCTGCTGCCCTTGACTTCAGTCCTGGATCCCTGCAGGAGGAACAGCTCTGGCTGCGGCAGTGAGCCCTGTGCAACCTTGTCAGCCTCCAACCCTCCTGCCTCTGCAAGACAATTCTCAGAGATTCATCAGTGTCTGAGTTCCCAGTCATCAGAGAAGACAGGCTGTTTCCAAGCTCACCCGTGCCTTTTGCTCACAGAGAACAGGCAGCTCTAGCAAACCAAATGGCCCAGCCAGAGAACTGCTCACAACCCACACCTCCCGCACCCGCAAGAGCTTACGGTCCAGTGCAGTCTGACGGCGGATATGGTCAAAGAACTTGGTGTTGTTGGCGAACATCCCCCCACAGGTAGGACAGGCCACTACCTTCTCCTGCGTGTGGCTGCGCAAGTGTTCCCGCAGTTTGCAGCGTCCCTTAAAGGTACAATCGCAGTCTAAACAGAAACAACAGAATGCCATTAAGATCCTTCACACACAGGCTATGATCCACAACCTGACTAAATGGCAGGCTTCTTGCTTCTGTTTTGACTAGCAAGGATCAACTCCCTGCTCCAAAAAGCCCACAGAGCAGGGTCACAGCAGGGTGAGAACACTAGTGTTCAACTGGCATGGGTCCCCCTCCCTGCAAGCCCTGCAGAGAAAAATTATTGAAAAATTTAAACTGCAGCATTTTCTACTAGGTACCAATTAAATATAAATGAAAAGCTCAATATTAAGCACCCACTAACCTTTCCAGCCACAGAGGACCACATGGTTCTCCTTCCCTGCTGCCTTGTACTCCGAACAGAAGCTGTGATCCTCCACATGCCGATAGAACCACTCGGGATTATCAAATGATCTCTGTTGGGGAGCAGGGACAGACAAAACAGGCTGAAAAGATCAGCACGAGCTCAGCCATAGCACAACAGAAGCTTTCACACAGGTACAAACACAGCCAAGAGGCAGGCATGCAGGTAAGCTGCAGGACAAAAGCAGCTCTCCCACCACGTCACAGATAACACATAGGAAAGTAAAACTGGATCCCCTGTTCTCACCTCACAGTACTCCCACAGACACATAAAGTTCTCCTGGATCTCAGGGATGATATTGCGGCTCTGGAAGTCCAGCTGGCAATGGCTCACATCTGACTGGCTCTGCAGGGCCTGCAGCCCCCACTGCTTCAGCTTGGTGTGGTAGCAGTGGAAATAGACATGGCGAATGAGGTCAGCTGAGCTCTCTGGGGAACAGAAACCGCATTCCTGCCACAAACACGAGTATTCCTCTGCAACACAAACAGGAGGTATACAGGCCATAATGATCTGATGGAAACTCTTCAAGTAAAGCTCAGGTTCCCCCAGAGGAACACCATGGCTTTTTTCATGAGAGTCCAGTCCTGCAACAGGCTGCGCTGCTCTCCTCTGGGAAAGGAAGACTCTCTGACAGTGAAATATCTCAGAGAGGAGGGAGGGCAGCTCCTTACCGAGAGGGTCCATCTCGTCCCGGTCTTCGCCGGGAAGGTGCTGCTGCAGGTGCTGGGCCACATGCTCGCAGAACTCCTCCATCTTCGAGGCCACGTAGGTGCACACCTCCCACTCGCACTGCAGCACCAAGGCCTCCTTGCCGCCGGCCTTGGCGGGCGGCATGGCCGGCCGCGGACGCCGAGGGCTTCCCTCACCGTGGCGGTCACCCAACTGCCCGAAAGCGGCCCGGACCCTGTCCGGCAGGCCTCGGCCAGGGCAGGGGAGCCGGAGCCAGGGGCTGAGCCACCGCAGCGGGGCAGAATAGGGGGGCGCCGGGCAGAGCGGGGCGAAGCGGCAGCCCGGCCCCATTCACCCTCGGCCCGCCCCGCCGGGGGGCGCCGGAACCCAACGGACCGCGCCCGCCCAATACCAGCCGCCCGCGCCGGACGGCCGACCAATCACCGCGCAAGGAGGCGGCCGCGCCTGTGCAGCGGCGGAGCGGGCCCGCCGGCAAGCGGCGCCGGCGCACAAAGGTTCCCAGGCCGCTGGGGGCCGACCGGCGGGAGAGCGGGGCGCACCTCTCCGACACCCGCGGGAATAACTCGCGTGTGGTTTGGGGAAACCCTTATTCCTGGGAGCCGGGACCGCCTTTCTTACGTTAAGACCAAATGCAAAGACCAGCACAGGCTTCTCTGTTGCCACATAGGTCAGTTCCTGGTGCCTCCAGAATCATCCCTCGCCCAAACGAGAAAGTCCTCGCAGTGGTCAAAACCCACACAACTGGGCATCCCAGCCAAGCGCCGGATACAAAACCCACCAGTATTGCGGTTCATGCTGTGAGATAATGCAACATAATTCTCTTTACTCACTAAGGAGAAGACAGATTGACACAACAGTTTGAATCAAACAAACATACATTGACTACTACATCTGCCGTTGCAGGCTTTTGTAAGACAAAACACAGATACAATTGTCAGAAAGTTTGCTTTGGCACAGGTAAATGCCGTGCTAAAACCAAATGGGATTGTATAAAATGTGCCACAAAGCATGCCTCGCCAATACACCATTGCTTCTGTAACTCCTGTCATACACACCGGCTCTCCTCTCTGGTGTGAATGGAAAGCATGTGCCCAAATTCACTAAACCGTACAGAAAATCTGTGCCTGATGCTTTTTCAAATGAAAATGTAAGGTAAGAGATGGATCTCATCTAAAAGAAGGCTGGCTGAGTTTTTATCTCTGTTTGTTTTCTGCAGGATCTGTTGTTTTCAATGCAATTATTGTTTAATCAGTACAGAAAACACCTGGACTGGCTAGACAGTGCAAAGCTATTAGCTTGAATGGGGCTGGGATTTAACTTGTATATCCTGAGCAAAGTATATAAACATCCGGCACAGGAGACAAAACTACCTGGGAAGCCTGTCAGGAGGCAGGTGGCAAATCAAGCCTATTGCTGACAAAGCAAAGACAGCCCTCTTCCGTTGCGACTTTACATCTGCCCATGCTTCCCCAACGTGCATGGTGCTTCCTGCCCATTCTATTACCTGTCAGCCAAATCTGAGACAACCTGTGGGTATCAGGAGGAGGTGGCCAGAAATGGACGGGGCAAAATAAGACCTGTCTTATATAAGAGAGCATATATACGTGGTGAAAGATTCTGTACACAGGAGCTGAAGTCTTCCATGAGCTTGATTGTGCGATGTCCTCTTGGTCCAGAGCTCTGTGTCTGAGTAGGCAGAATACCAAAGTTGTTCTGCAAGTTAAGAATGTTGGGAATTATTCAGGATGTTATTTCAGCATTGCCTTCCCCATTTGCTTCGATGGCCTGAATAGATGCAGCCTTTGCCAGCTGCTGCTCTTTGTCTTTTATTTTTCTTCTGAAGAAAAAGACTAATTACACTTGAAAACCCAATAGCCTTCCCCAGGAAGGCAGTTCACATAACAGGCCAAATTAATCTCCAGGCCAGCGCTGGGGAAAGCGCATGGGATTACGAAGAGGGATGGATATTACCTAATAGACCCGCAAGCTGGCAGCAGACTCCACAAGAGGAGAAATATTTAATTACAGAACGTATTGGCGCCAGTCTTGTCCTGCTGATGTAAGATGAGCACAGCAATACTGCACACCAGCCCACTCTGCTTGTACATGAAACACTCTAGAGATCATCTGCCTCACCACAGCCTGTCCTCACCATATTGATAGGTTCTGCTAGCCATATTGCAGGAAAATGGCTCTCTTAGAGCAAATGTGGATATGTTTCAGAACTAGGATATAAGCTACAGTGCTTAAAGAAGAACTTAAAGGCTTAATTCTGCTTCTTCGTTCAGATATTGCAGAAACAGACTGGCTACCATCCAGAGAGTGGGAACAGAGGAATGGCTATAGCAGGCCTGGCCAAAGGTCCCTTTAATCTGGGTCCAGCAGCAGTGTAAGAACAGGTCCTTTTCTGGCTGCTCTTTCCCCTCCTGGCACCTCACTGGAGGTAAGACCTTCAGAAAGGGGACCCCATAGTTTGATAACGGAGAACCAAACCCTGGCTTCCCCCCTAGAAGCATGTGGGTTTGCTAAATTATATTCCTGACAGCCCGATGAGCCTGCTGTCCCTGGCTGAGCATTACCCTTCTCCCCACAGGTGCTAGTGGATGCCAGTTTTAATTGTGTAATACACAAGCTAGCCTGTGCAGTTCCAGAGGCGTTGGTTGGTGGAGATGAGGTGGGAAGGAGGGAGCAGCCTGAGGGAGGTGGAGGAAGGTCACCCAGCCACCAGGTACCCAAAAGGCTGCCTGTGGGACAGCGTGTGTGGAAAACCACTGAGATAAAAATGCTCTAGGCTATGAAAATTATTTCCTTAACACATTGAGAAAACAGACAGTACTGCTCCCCAAGTAAGGCCTGCTGTGTGCATCTTCAACAGCACATGGGTATCTCACACTTACACACAAGAAGATGCTCTTGTCCCAAGCCTTGTTTTTTCAGCTGGGTTCCTTACCTGCAAGGAGATGGCTCGTCACTGCAAGACTTACCAGCCTTTCACGTTAACCCAAGATTTTTCTGTCCATAAACCTCAGCTCAGTTTTCATCCATGAAATGTCAGCTCAGACAGGAAAGAGACTCTTTGGGAATGATCCACACTGACCATGCAAATTGGAGTGGAAAACGCATGAAGAGATTTGCATTTAAGCAAATCCCAAACAAGCTATTGTGGAGACATCACTAAATTGTAGAAAACATTTCCGTCAGGCTCAGCTGGAACTTTACCAGTGGAGTATGAGCACTGACTTCACTCTGTTCTCGGAAGCTCATGACAGACAGCCCTTCTCCAAAGTCCTGCAGAATCTGAGAGCTGGGACTTGTCAGCAGTGACGACAATGGAAACGGGTGAGTTTCAGCACCTTGACTTTTCACAAGCGTAAAGATGCATCTTCATGGAAATATCAGGGAAAGAACATACCATGCTGTCCTCGGCATACTAAAAAAAAAAAAGGGCAGAAAGGATTGTCTAAAATCAATGTGTGGCATCTTTAATGTCTCAAGAATTTTACAGTATCTATTAGCATGCTCTGCCTTCTCTAGACTGAATTTATATTCCTTCACAATGCAATATTTTTCCAAAGGGCAGTTAGATCAAAGTGCTGTGAAATACAATTCAATTTGCTTGAAAATTATATAAACTCAGGCTTAAGTTAGCATTCCCTTCCCTGATGCTGCCAATAGCAGAGTTATCTGGAGTTTTAATAGCTCATCATCAGATCCTCCTGAATAACTCACTGAAAGCAACAGGTTTAGTTATGTGAGGCTAGACTGCTAAGTTAAACATAGGGGTAGAGGAGAGAACCATTACATTGCTTACTTATAAGCATTTGAGCAGGGGAA
Source organism: Stercorarius parasiticus (assembly GCA_013396915.1). Taxonomy (NCBI): domain Eukaryota; kingdom Metazoa; phylum Chordata; class Aves; order Charadriiformes; family Stercorariidae; genus Stercorarius; species Stercorarius parasiticus. The sequence continues at coordinate 47,618 of VWZL01000686.1, forward strand.
TAACTATGAGTACATGAGTGAACTTCAATAGCACCAGCACCCATGGGTAAAAGTAAGAAGGTGTGGAAGTGTTTTTCTAATGTCTGTAGACCAAAGACATTTGGAAAACAGGACTGCAGAAGCGCAGAACATCAGACACTTGCTAGAAACAGTCACAGAGAAATAAGATCGTTTAATACAAAGAGGTTACATGATGGGGCAGTATCAGACTGCAGAATAAAATAATAAAAGCTGCTCACAGCTTTTACAGTGGTGCTATTTTATAAATATGCCCATTCTGAAAATTAAATATAAGACTGTCTCCTTGGCTTCAGTCCTCCTCCAGAAGTTCAGTGCTGAATCAAGGTCTGAATCTTCAACCGGATGCAGCGAGCAAAGGCTGCATGAGTTATTGCAGGTATCAAACCATGATGGAACTCAATGAACTGTGCTATACAGTTCAGACTTTTCCATCAAATTGCAATGCTATTATCTCTAAAGGAACTCTCATGCAAAGATACATAGTTTGCGATGCTGAAAGTATAGTTGTTTCTTCCAGTTATACCTGCTCTGCCACAGCTTTTGAGCTCCAGCTACATGTGCACATCAGGTACTTCCAACTGCTCTCGGTAAAACAGCCCTCAACAGGAACTGTAGGAGGAAGATTTCTTCCTTGGGCCACGGGAAAGAGCCAGCCTCAGTATACAGTTTCCTCTCAGCTGCAAAAGTTGATATCCATTTCAGGTTGTGTCCTGGCTTCTCCACAGATACCCACTGCTTGATATGCAGACTTAGCATTCACCCCTATTTTGACTATTTTGATCATAAGCTTTTTGGGGCACTGTCTCTTGCAATGTGTTTGCCTTGGTCCCAGTCTTGGCTGAAGTCTCTCTGGTTAATACCCAAACACCAAAACCAAACTGCAGTTGCCCAAAACTGCAATTGCTATGGCCCAACAGAAAATATTTGGGGTAACCCCAAGCCAGCACTTATGATTCTGTGTTGTTTAAACCCTCTGCTCTTGCCTTTCTAGTCTTTCCACGTGTATGTGCACCTGGGGACACAACGCCACATGAATGAAAGTGATAAATGGAGCTAAATGACACATCCTGAAAAGCAGAAGGGCAAAATATAAATCACAATTTTAGAGATCAAACATATCAGCTGTGGAATGGCTGTTTGTGTACCCTCGGGAAAACACAGCTGTCTGTTTTCCAAGGGATTAGCTTCAAAGTTAAGTTCTTCTCTGGAAGATTTCGATAAAAGCCCATGTGGACACTCCTCCCTGGCCCCACAGGTGTGAGCTCTCTGTTCAGGCAGAGCCTGCTAGCCAAGATAAAAGAGCTGTCCATGGCATTCTACCTCCTACCCGTCTGCCCTCACTTGTGCCAAAACACCTGTACACGAGGCAGATCTCACAAAGCTTTATCCAGGCAGAGGAAGAGGACAGATGCCTCACACCAAGTCCCACAGACCCTATGGACACGTTGTGCTGTTTTTCAGGCAGGTCAAGAAAACAGAGCCAGGCCTGCCATCAGCCTCTTGGGTGACATGGCTGAGACACTGGACCCCTCTTTGTGCCTTCATCGATAACCTCAATAAAACAAGAGTCCCCAAGTACCTGTCTGTATTTGCTGTGGATACAAAGCAGACTGAGCAATCAGCTCCTTTTCCTTTCCTGAGATCTATGCTGTAATTCACTTCCCCATTCAGAGGAGCTACTCCAACCGTCTGGGGTACTTCCACCTTTGCAGTACTGAGATCAAAGCTCACAGAGCGACATGCTGAAAGCCAGCAACTCCAGAAGGGCAAGGAGGGGCTAAATCACAGCATCTCTGCAGAAAGCATTAGGGGCTGTACAGTTAAACCAAATTTTGCTGACCCAAAGGGGAAATGTAGGATCCCCCAGAGCTCTCTTTGGAAAAACAAAAGGCAAAACCCATCAGCCAGCCATATCTGGCACAGAGGGAGCTGCAAGGAAACCACATGGAACCCAGTGCTAAAATACAGGGTAGGGCACCTTAGTCTTTGTTCCCTGCAAATGAGCAGCCCTCACTGGTGGGCTCCTAAGGGATGATTTTGTATTAATAATATCAACCTTATATGCTTCTTTCCAAACTTGGTGTACAGACGCAATGAATTTCCTTCTTCTGTAACAACCTCTTCTAGCTGCTTTACGCTTTCACTGAACTCCTCTAATGCTCGTTTCGTTCCCTCAGTCCCTACAGATTTTGGCAAAAGGGTGTACCAAGGAGTGCGAGTGAAACACACAGTCAAAGATCTTCTTGCCGAAAAACGATCCAGGCAGAGCAGTGGCTCCCGCTTCAGTGTAAGTCACTTCCCGTCTACCCCCCCTTTTTTTTTAAGCTAGAAAAGTCACGGCATGTAATCCTCTGGTTTAAAGAGCATTTGTGTTGAGTTCAGGGCACTTCCAGTATTGACAGAGAATAGCAAAAACATTTGTAACACTAGCATTTTCCCTAAAAGATCACAGATGTCTCCTTGATTTTTTACATCATTGAAACTTTGAGGGATTAAAGTCTTTTTTTTTTTTTTTAAGCAAATCAGTAATGCTAAATTTCTCGGTCCTTTCACATCTTGCATAGGACACCTTTTCAAGTCAGATTCCTTACTCACTAGCTACACTTGAGCAACTCAGTGCCACAAAAATAGATGTTCTTCCCTGAATGTTGTGCTCCTTTCAGCTCCTCTCTGGCATACTTGAGTGCCAGGGGAGATGCAGTGATGTTATGGTCTGGAAAGAGGCCAAGCATCAGTTTGTAAAAGATGATTTCTTCTTAAAGTGGTTCTATGGCAACAAGGAGACCTAAGTCAAATTATAGTACACTACATTGTTTTTTCTCAATTACTCGCCAAAAAAACAACGCTGTCCCCAGAAGAGGACACAATATGGCAGGTGCCAGCATGTGGCATCCAGTGCCACAATAAGCCATTCCCTGTGTGCTCTCAAGATTCACCTTTACCAAGCAGCAGCACTTCACTTCCAGGCTGACTGGGAGCAACGGGGCCCCTGAGAGACAAGGGGATGCAGCCAAGCTGCTGAAACTGTGTCCTGGAAGGAAAGGGTGGGAGCAGAGACCTGAATTACTGGCAGCGGAACACACATATTAGTAATTTTGAGTCTCTTCCCCCGCAAGCCATTCGCCTCAGGCTTTTTGCCTTCAGGAAAACAGAGACCTCAAAGTGACTTGCAAGTATATTTCCCGCTGTTACTTTCATGCTTGTGTAACAAAACAGGCAGAAAACCAGCACAGGCATTACCAACCAAAGCAAGATCTAGCCGTAGATCTCTTCACAGCCTTCAGCTAATGCAGAAAGGCAGAAGACTTCCTCCCAGCCATGGACAGTCACTGGGAAACATGCTCCCACCAGGCAGGCATTTAGGAAAACTGCTTTGGGGAGCAGCAGGAAGCAACTGCTGTGTTTGCACTCACTGAGAAAACAGCTCCTGGTTGATGACTATCATGCTTTACCTGCTCCCTTTCTGGAGGCAGCAGCTTCAACGGCTGCAATCAAAAGCCCTAGGAACTGTAAAACACTTGCTGCTTGCTTTATTGCCCTTTGCTTTGTATTCCAAAGCTTAGCAGTTGGGTGCCTATCTAATGCAAAATCAGCCCTGTTGCTTATTCCCTATGAGAGATGAAAAATTATTGTGCAGGGCAAACATCCGCATTTCCTCAAACGTATCATGAAAAGAACAGCTGTAAATGCAGCTGTTTATCTGACATTATATAATCCAGAATCAAAGCAAACAGCAGATAACTGAACGCCCTTTTGTATATTTATGATGCAGTGTGATTTAGCTGCATCTTTTGTTCGAACATGACCTTTTCTCCAAAATCAGTAAGCCTTTGTTGTGCGAAGGGAGGTCTATGGAGGAGATCTGTGCTGCTAAGAAAAGGTCATTGCTCATCAGAGGTGAGCTGCTGGGCTGCTTAGTGAGGCAGCAACAATTTCATGACAGCCAGGCCCTGCACACATCAAATGATAGGAAACTAGTGTGTACCGTGATGAAAACCGCACAATTTGGACTTCTGAATTCCCATCAACTGCAGGGCAGAAGGGCTTGGTCCTGGGCTTTAGGAAGGGTCTGACTTTTTTCCTTTGGCTCATCCACCATATAGGCATGAACAAGCAGTTACCCTCTGCATGATAAAAGGATTACCCTCTTTTCTCAAGTGGGGAAACTGGTAGGTATGCAGATGAAGCACTATGCCCAGCAGCACTCAGAGGCCAGGGACAGATCATTCAGCAATCTTGCTGTCAGCAAACCAGTGAGGTGCCCTGCCCGACTAACCTTTGCTTTTATTAATTTTTATTACTTCAGCTGCTGTACTACAGATTGGTCCCAGAAAGGAGATACACTGAAGCCAAAGCAAGGTCAAAGGGCACCATAGGTCCCCATTGCAGGACCAGTTCATTATTTTGACCCAGATCCTTTACATTTAGTCCCCCCAGTGCAGCCTTGTAGCTGAGCAACGCTCCTGGGTTACCAAGGCAGTGAAGCAACACAGCCAGTATCTCTGCCTGGTCATGTGCAAGGCAGGTTGAGACCAGGCTTAACAACAGCTGAATATGCTATGGACTCAAGTGATGCTAAACAGACACACTGATGTGTTGCAGGAGATCCAGCTACCCCAATCCCACAGCACTAAAAGGAAATAATGCAGGGAGGAAATGAACTAATGGGCTTCAATTAAGCCAAGCCATTCATCGCCTAATAAGGAGCCAGGAGACAAGTAAAACGTAGGTCTCTACAAGCATGTGGGTGCCTGCTATGATGAAGGCCAAAGATGGGCTGCTGCAGAGGCTCTTGCAATTGAATTAAGGCAGGTAAAGCCCTTGCAGCTAATGTCAGCTCGGTGGCCATCCATCATAGGTGTTTGCAAGAGGACCTGCTGCCTATGGCACATGGATAGTTTCGGTGGCTGCTGGCCAGACAGGATCAAAGATGAACTTAGGTGCACTAGTAATTTGAAATGCTCCACACTAGAGGCTGGCAGCTGTGCCCGGGACCTTCCTGTCTCCCCAGCAAAGCATCCCAGCTTTCATCACTGCAGCCCTTTGATCTGTAGGCAGCATCTGCACTGCCTGTGCCTCCTAACTCAACTTTTTCCTCAAACACAGCATTAGGGGTGCCAGATGATAGTACTAGACTACTTCCTGGTGGGGTATTGAGACCTGGTGGGGTCTGAACACTAGTGCAGAGGCCTGCACCATTACTTTCAAAGAGGTTCCTCTCCAATGAATGCAGACACGCACTGGCTGCAGGATACAAGGGCCATGGGCAGGAGAGGAGGTGGTGGGGAAAAACCCTGAAGCAAGAGAAGGTATTACTAAAGCGAGATGGATGCTGAGAGAGGGGTGTCTGCTGAGACCAGATTTGCATGTGGAATCTTTAGCTTTGCAGGGCAGTGCGCATTAGCGGCTATGATCTTCATTGAGGTCTCCAGCCAAAAATGGCCCAGCTGGAGACAGGTGCAAGCCCCAGCCCTGACCCTGCAACGTGAACAGTCTCATCTGCCCGCAAGCCAAAGGGCTCCTTCCTGACACCTCCTATCACTCCTGCAGCCCATGTGACTTGGGTGGGCTCAGAGCTCATTTTCATGATGGAGCAGGGAGCAGCTGCAAACCTCCCTCAGCAGTAAAAGGAAGTCCTAGCACTGGCAAATTTAATTCAAATCTAAACCTCTAAATTTGGTTGCTTGCTATGGCAGGAACCTCTTGTTTGCGCTATGCAAACTGAAAATAGCATGCCACCATCACTGGCCAGGGTGACAGCACAGCTGAAGTAAATGCAGCCATGGGCACTGTGTTTCTGCTCTATGGTTTTGGAGGTCCAGAGATAGAACTCAGTGAAACTCCATGCATGAGCTCTGCTCTGAGGAACAGAACCCTTTGCCCAGTGCTTTGTAAGGAATTTCCCGCCATGAGCACCAGGTTCACTCAGGGCTAATTCTCCCTTATCTAGGGACCAAGAAAGATTATTATTATCAGTATTGCTGTAGCACCCAAATTGGGGATAGAAACAACTACCTTCTACGCACAGCCTGCTCATTCTGCTAGGAAGGGCCAGCTAAAGTGGCTCCATGGCAGGTAGACACAGCGCAGGAGAGCTGGGCTACAACATGGACAGCACAGAATCTGCCTGTTTTCACCAGCCAAGGGCTTAGATACCAACTTATTAAGACCTGTTTTGTGCCAACATCAAAATAACTGCTCAGCATTATGCCTGCATTAAGGGACCCTGCAGTAAATGAGAAAGAAGCTAGTTATCTTGATATTTCTACTGTTATCAACTCTACATAAGACCTTCAAAATCTCTTCTTAGCCTACATCTGCTAATACTTCAGAGGCCCCAGGCTTGAAATCTTGTAGTTAAGCTCTTCATACTGATAGCACCAAGGCTCAAATCGTTCATCTGAATTATGCCAACACCTTCCCAAACTACATGCTTAGACAGCTGCCTTGCTTTGAAAAAACATTTTTTAACATATCTTTATCTTTTGCAGGGCAGCACCAGCATACCGCAGTCACCATTTGTCCAAATGCCAGGTGAGGTTTTCCTCCACCAATAAATACCTTTGATAAATACCAGTTGATGCTGCTCCTGTCTCTTCTCCTCCAAAGAACATTAAGTGAGCAAAGGAGCACTGGAGCAGGGCCACCCCTCAGAGAGACCCCAGGAGGAAAGTAATCGAAAGAGTCAAAATAGGAGCAGGGAGAATAAAAGAAAGGCCCCTGTGATCCTGCATGAAATTCCCAAAGAAAGGAAAGAGAGGTAATGAAAGCAGTTCCCACCTCTCTTGATAGAGGTGCCACACAGAACCCCTTCTTTTCCCTCTGCATCTTCTAGTTTTCCCTGGAGCTGGAGAGAGAAGGTATGAAACCAGGAGCTGACCTGTTTTGTCCCTTGAGCTCTTGGGCAGGGAAAGGGGACTGAGGCTGCAACAGAGGCTGGTGGTTTTGCAACTGTAAGCCCATCCCCCTCCTCAAGGGCTGCAGCAGAGCAAGGAAAAAGCAAAGGCTGGCAAAACTAACCTCACTGCCCCTGGCCTCACACTTGAAGCTTCCCAAAGCACATTGGGTTTGCTGCAGATGGAGGTCATCAACTGGATCAGGGCAGCCCAAGGTGCTAAAAGCACTTGGGCTAACACACCTGTTTCAAGACAGGATTGACTCCTGCCCTGGGTGATGCCAGAGAGAAATGACCTCTACTTTGCACCTGCAGAGCTGTCCATGGCTCTGTGGCTCTCCAGGTGCTGCTATTATGGTTTCCCTTTAGCCAACCCTTTTTTTTCTGACCACCACAGGCTCACCTACCGCGACTGGTTACTACGGCGTCAGGAGATCCTTCACAACTGAGTTGGATTTCCACAACACAAAGCAGTTTGTCAGTGATGTCTACCCATCTCCTCTAGGGTCCAAGCCCTTCTCGTGTGATTCCTCTGCTGCTCAGGGCTACCCGGCACTTCTGGACCCATATCTCACCGACCAATATGGGGATTACCGTGCTACTCCCCTTACAGCTGGTACCAGCTCCTTCTTCAGCCCTTCTTCTGTGCCCCCTCTCCTGCCATCCTTCCCTAATGACACAGCGCACTTCCTACTAGTGAGTGAGTCTACAGTTCTCAGCCACCCAATGAAAGATTACCCAATTTAAAGCTGGGGTTAAGTCAGGGGGACTCGTGCGGGAAGGATGTGGCTGTCATAGGAGACAGCCACAGCAGAGCACACAGCAGATGGGGCAGGTCTGAGGGGGTATGGTTTTTCTCTTTGTTTCTGTCCTCTGTTTAATTGTCCCCTCTTCCTGTTGGAGACCACCTCCTAAATTAACAACCTTGCCTGCTCCCCCAAAAAACTACTCCATTAAGGTCCTTAAATTTCTAGAAATATCCTTTGTCAGCTCCAAGCTGTTGCCTGTCCCCATCCCTGCTGCTGGCTCCATTCACATCCCCCCTCCCAGGGCAGAGCTCCTGGGCATTGCAGGTTCAGGGCTGATCAGTCCCACGGGAGCCTATTCCAGGCCTTGCCCACTATTGACAGCATGGATGTTTCCTTTCAACAGTTTTAACACCAAATACTGCTCCAGAGCAACAAAAACCCTTGTGAGTGTTCCCAGCTAGGCTCTGGAGATAGCTTGGCTTCACCAAGCCAAGCTAGATAGGCCATTACCTCCAGGACAAGCTTTTATTCTTAAGGGTCTTTCCTTCCTTCTCTCCCCACTTTGATACAGAGAGAGCCCTGGGAGCAGACCTCACCTGACAGTCTCGGCCCGTCGGATGGTGCATGCTCAGATCCTCTGCAAGCACTGCCTGCCAGCACCAACTGCCTCTCTGCACATGAGTCTGGAGGCATTTCCCCATACCGAAGCTCAGGTTGGACCCCAGCCATCCCCGGAGCCCAGCCTCTGCATCCTCTTGAAGATGTCCACTACTCCCCCAGCTATGCTGCCACCTCATCTTACTCCTTCTCACCACTCATGACTGTGGCAAATGAGCTTACCTCCAGAATGAGCCAGCTCTCACCAGAGCAGTCCTCGGAGACGCCGCCCCTTCATGATAACTCTGCCTGGGCAAAAGAGGATGGAAGTTCCATCTGGGGGACTTATGAAGGGCGGAGAACTTACTGATGAGAGATAAGAACTAGAGGAAAAGAAAAATGGAGCATTACTGGAGTAAATTAATTACTTGTATGCTTTTTTCCTAAAGCTGGTCCTTCAAACAGAGGATGCTAATAACATGCAATGCTTTATGCTCTGTTTAGAAATACAATCACTTGAAAATAACACATTTAGCTTACAGTTGTGTCTTCTAGTGCCTTATGAAAGTTGTTGCTCACAGTCCCTCTGTGCTACAAGTGAAATACACAGCCTGAAAAATATCTGCACTCTATGGGCCTTTCCTACAAACAAGGATCTCAGGTACTTCTTTTCAGATGCTGAGAAAACAGGTTGCTCTAAACCTTAAACTACATCTACAGAGCAACGTTACCAGAAGAGATTTGGGAAGGCTGGGAAGCAAGGCAGGAGGTGGGGGAAGCCCTTCTTAATAGCACAGAGTCTGTATAATGGTATCTGTTACCTAGCAGCATAAACGTACATGCCTAACGCTAACATGCTGTGACCATGGCATTGTCTTGGGCAACAGTTATGGCCAGAGTACCCAGAGGCACCCTCCTGGGGCTGGAACTGGGACCAAGGCTGAAGTCCCAGTGCCTGGCCGGGCCCCATGGCCACTAGAGGTAGCTCTGCACACACAAACATACGCGCAGAGGAGTCCTGTGCAGCCCGCGCAGATGCAGCCAGTCCCGCCTGCTGCCTCCATACCAGGCGGAGGCTGCCCCCTTTGCACCATCCTGTCCCCCAGCGTGGCACCCACAGAAGCAGCAACAAAAGCCTCACTGAGGAAGAACAGGAGCTTTCCAGACCCTGAGAGTGTGTAGTGACGAGATGCTTTAAGGCCTTCTCCTTGCTTTTTCTCTTCAAATCCTGGGGCTGACAGGGCATTTGGAGCCTTCTCAGCACCCTCCAGGGATCATACATGGCACCAGGGTCACAGGATCGGGCCCAGAGCATTGCTTCATGCCATGGATCCTGCAGGCACCTCTCTGTGGGGGAATGTGGACTGGGGACATAGCACTGCACCGAGAAACAGGCAGCAATACGGGGCCCCTGTAAGCAACGCTGCAGAGAGCTGCCAAGCAGGCCACGCCAGTCGTTCTACACAAAGCCTTTTCTTTTACAGATGTATCACCTAGTACTATCCCCGGCACTCCTAATCCTGTAGCCCAGGATTGTCCCTGCACCTTGGTGTGCACACAGCAGCCATACAAGCCCCTTGCTCAGCCCACACCTGGCAGACAACACCTCCCTAGCTGTTTAGGCACCCGCAAACCATCCAGGGTATGTTCTGGCATCAAAGGATGGAACGAATGCTCCCAGGGATCTTGGCAGCTGCCCCAGAAGTGAAGGCTCTGCACGGGCTGCCCCTGGACAGACCTCTCCTCCTGACCCCTTGCAGCTGAGAAGCAGCTGCAAGAGCCAGAGCACCAGCAGTCCTGCTGCAACATGCCTAGCAGAGCTCAGTTATGTCGTCTGGGGCTTACTGCAGCTCCTGCTTCTACCCCACTGGGGTCTGTAGCCGGACCCCCAAACTCTGGTCCTGGCAGGGCTTGGGTCCCTCTCGATGCTTCCTGATTCCACAGCCTTGTTCAGAGCTGCTCAGAAAAGCAAACTCCAGCAGCTCTCTGTGCCTCAAATCTCGCCTCTACCCACCCCACGGGCTGCACCCTTCTTTTTGCTAGTTGGGCCCCGGAGAGAGAGGGAAAGCTCAGCCCAGGGAAAGAGCCAGCAGCCAGGGCTCCTCCGCACACGTGCTAAGTGTGGGGTGAGGTGAGCCGAGCCTGGCTGCCTCCCCGTTTGGTCCGTGGGTACCACAAGCAGGTGTGGAGCACCCCAGGGTGGCACCCGCTCAGCCAGAGCTGCTCCCCCGACCACGGGCCAGGCCAAGGCAAGGAGTGCCAGAACCTCTTGGGGTGTATGCAGGTCTCCTTGCCCTGCACCCAGCCCCTGTGCCCCCAAACCTGAGCCTGCATGAGCCTGCAGCCTTATTCCACACCACAACCGAACATCACCAGGTTGAACTGCTGTCCGTAGCTGCTCTTTGGCAAAGTGGCAAAGCAGTCACCATCAGCTATCATCTCAGCTGTACCTTCTTCAAGGACCTTGCATGGACAGGGATACCAGGCTCAGTCCAGCTGTATTCCCACCAGGGGCTCTGAGGCAGAAGCAGGGACAGAAAGTTTTTTAGCTGTCTTGTAAGCGTTTGATGCACTCTGGCATTCAGCTCTTAACCAAGGCAGGGCCTCTCTCAGCCTGGAAATGCTCTGAAGCCCAGGACATGCAGGAACACCCCAAACACGGGTGCTTCATGTTTCCTTAAGGTGTGCAGCTCCGTCACCAGTGGAGCTGAGAAGCCTGCACGCTCTGCTCCATGGTCTCTGGTTACAGAGGTAAACATTACCCCGGCTCCTGGGAGCGCCGGCTCCCCCACACAGCACCCGTGGCCTCACCGGGCTCTACCCATCCACCACCGATGCTTCATCGGAAAGGAACCCACAGTAACGCGGGGGCTTCAGTTCCCAAACTGCTAAGCCTGGGCAGGTCTGTGTACTCCCCTGCGACCCTCCCCCTTCTGCAACTCCCGCAGCACAGCATGCTCCATTTTGCTGCATCTGGGCTCCTCTCCAGAGAGGCCTGTGGGGAGCATCCCTGCAGAGCTGCCCTGAGCAAGGCTTGGCCTTACTAGGAGCTGCAGAGGCACATTTCAGCGCAAGGAATGGCATTGCCCCTGCGACCACTCCCCACAGAAATCAAGTGTATTTGTTCAACTCAAAGGAAAAGATTCAGCTGCAACAATAGCCAAACAGAACTGCTAGTAGATTATTAACAGCCTGGCCTGCTTTCTGCCTCAGCCAGTTGTCCTAGGGTACGGCAGATACTGCGGTGCCCAGGGAAAATTTGTAACGCAACCTAAAAAACCCAGCTACGTCAGTAATGTATAGTGATGGAGAGTTATCCAACTGTGTCATCCTACCACACACTGAAATCCCACCACTTGCAGCGCACGGGGCAGGCCAGCTCTGAAGCATATAGGAAGAGAGAGGCCAGTTTGTGCAGCAAGAGCAAATAGTCTGAGTTAGGGGAAAGCGCAAATAAACTCCAATATAAGGCCAGCATCTGGGCAGAGGGAAGGGAGTGCTGTGGAAAGAAGTGGGGTTCAGGTAGCTTCAGCGACCTGGGTGCCCAGGGCAGCGTCGTTGTTACGCCACGCCCGCCCACTGCCATTTTGGCTCAAAAAACTTAGTATTTAGCCTTAAAATGTGAAAAATAGTGCAAAAAGTAGCTCAGTCCCTTGCAGAGTCCTCTCTGCAGGTAGCAAATGAAATATGAGAGGGCTGGAGCCCAGCCTGTGTGTCTGAGGGGAAAATACTGAGCCGGTTTTGAGGCATCTGCTTCGTTCAGGGAAAGATGGATAAAACCCTGCAAATGTCCCAAAAGCAAAGGGTGGGAAGGGTGGCCCCGCCAAATCTTATTCCCCCAGACCCTCTGCTAGATGGGGATGTGCTCAGTTTCACAGAAAGATAGCCCATTTTGTGGAGCCTTTGAATATTCAAATTGAAAGTATCGCGCAATCATTGATTGTCAAATCATTGGTTTCTAGAGGTTTTAAATACTTGGCATTAGGAGAGAAAAACTCAAACTTATACCTGTAGGGATAAAACAATAATATTGTCGGGATCCACCTGGCATTGCCACCAGGCAAGCAGGTCCCTTCGCCCCCAAATTTTAAGTCTGTCGCCTCTTGCCCCCTTCACCTGCTCCGGGGCCAGGGCTACTGCTGCTGCTGCACCGGGTGCCCAGCGAGGTGCTGCCCGCTGCTGCTCAGGATGTCCGGTAAGCCCCGCCGTGCCTCCCACCCTCCTTCCCCCTTGCCACCCCAATTTGGGGCAGTTTCGGGGTTCATCGGAGTCATTTCGCGAGCGAGGCAACCTCACCTCCCAAGCGAGGAGGAACCGGGGAGGGCAGGGAGGAGGAAGGAGGAGGCAGGGAAGGGAAAGAAAGGAAGGGCTCCTGCCCGCCAAGTGCCAGCCCCGGCCGGCCGCGGGGCCGCCGCCGCGGGGGCGCCGGCGGGGCCGGAGCNCTCGCCACCCGGCTCCTGACCCCCAGCCCCATCACTCTGCCCCTTCCGCCCACAGCCCGGCCAGTTCAGGAGAGCTGTCCGCCAGTAGCCCTGCTCTCGATGCTTCAGCTACACCCAGACCACGGTGGGGCCTCGTGGTGCTAGAAAAGCAGGATCCTGTGGGCACGATGCCCTGCCATGGGAGCCGGGGATGTGGGCTGCCTGACAGCCAGCCCCTGGGTTATAGATGTATCCATACCTCCCCTGATAGTTTGTCTTTAAGTTGCTCATAGTATAGCCCCTAGCCCTGCCCGGCTACCTGTGCAGACCAGAGCTAAGAGGCTGCATGCAGCATGAACACAAACTTGCAGAGGGGTCTGCTATCTCAGGGCCCTCCCTGGCTATAGGGAGGCCTGGTAACAGGGTGTTTCGTTAAATTGCACCCTTCCCTCCCCTCATTTTCTCCATCTTCAGTTTGTTGAATAGAAACAAAACATAAAAATATGAGATGAATATTCCCCAGATGCTGAGTGTGCAGCTCTGCAAACCTCTCAAGGTCCCCTGGAGGAACCTTTATGCCTGTTACAGCACGTCCTCAACCAGAGCACCAAGGGGGCAGCAGGAGGGCTGGGGGTGGGCAGACAGGAGGCTGAAGATGCTGTACAGACATCAGCAACGGAGAGAAGCTACAGCAGAAAAAGAGTGCATACAGTGTGGAATTTCTTGGATATGCGGGTGGAACCCTTAATCCAGCACTGTTGCTTATTGCTGCATGCAGCACCAATAGGACAGGGAACCTTCAACCAGCTGCCTCCACTTGGGAAACAGCTGACTGCAGGATGAGACAACACTTGTGTTTGCAGGATGAAAACAATAGCAGAAAGTTAGGTCAGAAACAGAACTGCTAGAGGCTTTAAGTATTTTAGCGTGAGTACAGCAAGTGAAAGTGATTTTTCAGAATAGGTAAATACTTTACCATTTCCTGTACTAAAAATCCCTCATCAGGTAGTGACTGATGATTGCTGATTGGTTTTGGTGGATTAAAAACATCCTACATGTTTGTTTGAAATAAATGGGAGTTGTACAGAATGAGCAAACTAAAGAGATAATCTAGGTTTTGCAAGAAGTGATTCATGAAAGCACTCATTTTATTTGTGTTTTGTTTAGCCCTATGAATAACTGCCCACATATTTCCATTGTTTTATTCCTGGTCTTCATCCGCACATTTATTTTCAGGTCCTAAGAGTGGCAAATATGGTAGGAATTTAAATAAATTCGACAGTAGCACCAGATGGAGCTTGGTATTAGGATACCTGGAGGGGGGCAGGGAAGAAGGAGATAGTAAAGAATAAAACACATATGATTTCTAAATATAATCAATGCCAACTTTTTCATAAATGTCGGCCTGTTACAAGCTTGACTAGCAAGTGTTAGAGGGCTATAAACTGTGATTACAAGTGACTTAACAGTGAACCAGTTAATTATCTGTTTACTCAAGTAGACTCTGCATAGAGCATGCCTGAAAACATTCTGGATTTGCTGTATGCTCTGAAAGTCTCCCATCTTGTAAATTTCCACAAATTCTTTCAGGAAAGCCCAAGGTGTATCAAGGTGTTAGAGTAAAGATTACGGTTAAGGAGTTACTGCAGCAGAGGAGAGCACAACAAGCAGCAACTGGTGCAGCGGTAAGTAAAAAAAATCTTTTGGTGTCTGCTTTGTCTCTTCTCTCTTAACCTTTTTTTGCTAAGGCTGTAGTCTCTGGACCAAGGAGAGTGCCAAAGTCTGAGTGTAGCAGGCTGTGAGGATGGGGGAGAACATTCAGCCATGGTAACTGCAGCAGTGATCTAAACAGGTGGCCGTCCAAGCCATTAGTGCAGGGAGAAAGCAGAGCTGGTGCTCCAGAAACGTAACTCTGGGATGGAAGGATCACATAGACAAATTTCAGTCCAACTTACAGTTGTCACAGCAACTCCAGAATCATTATGCTGGACGAGCAAGGCAGGCCATGGTCACTGCCCCCATTTAAAATGTGGCCTGGCCAGGCTGAAGCGCGCACCAAACTCTTTTGCAGCATCAGGTGAAGCATATCCCCAGGGCATGCCTTCGACCCGACCTGTGCAGCTTTGAGGAGTAACCAGTGCAAAGCTCTGTCACACTAAAGCTCCCCTAACTTCCCCCTTTTCCACAAGTCTCAGCCCCAAGGAAGCTGCTTCCAACTGCCCCCCCCCGGCCCCTGGAGGCTTCCTCTTGTCCAGTTCAACCAGGCAGGAAATGAAGGCACCAGAGGTCCAGTGCCTACAGCAGCTCCCAGGCAGTGGAGAGCGTCTGGGAATTTGGGACTTAGCAATAGCCCCAAATTTTGGCTAGCAGAAAGGAAGAACACAAGGCGTGGGCAAAGAGCCCTTAATCAGAGCTCCATCCTGCTCCATTAGGGCTCTGAAGCATAATATTCAAGCGTGCTTGACTGAATTCAGGTCTCCAGTGCTTTTCGTGTCACCTGGGCAGCTTCTAGCCCCATCCCTTCTAAAGGAGGGGACAGAGGTCTCTGTGTGTGTACACACACGCGTCTATGCTCTCTCTCTCTCACTCACTCTTCCAGTCTTTGTAGGAGTCCTCTAGCTCCAGCCACTCTAGGGATTTGCATAAAGAGGTTGGTAAATCATTACTTCTTCCTGATTCATGACTTTACAGCTTTAGATGGTTTTCAGATTTCATCTCCCACCTCCTGTTCCTCATTGCAGCTGATTGCACAAAAAGCTGCTAAGCCTGCAAGCCACGGGCAGGGAGGCCTGGGTGGACAGTGCACGAAACTGCTGGGCTTTGGAAACGCTGGGTCACTCCTCCCCTCCAGCCCTAACGGAAGCAGCCTCTTCATCACAGCCAGGTGTGACAGGGCTGCGCAGAACTGGTTTTTGCTTCCCACAGCAAGTTTACACAGCGCTTGTTTTGCCCACGCAGGAAAAAGTGAAAAGTGGCAGTGCAGGAGGTTACCTTTGTGATCTGCAAAAGGTACGCGTTGTCATGGAGAGGCCCAAGAGGTCAGGGCCGGCAGGATAAACTGCCTCTGTGCACTGAAAAAAGCCGAACCTGAAAACTTCTGCTGCTGGTGCTATGGCTCTGTCTGCCTTGTTACGCATCTGCAGCCAAAGAGAAGACGCGTAGTCCTACAGGCTCTTTCAGCCCAGAATAGCCACTATTTAATGAAGTAAATGCACAAGAACGTGTTGGGAAGTTGTTGCTTGGGAAATGATCCACTAACTCAAGAGCATTTTGAATAAAGGAAATGAAGCAGAAGTCTGTATTAATTAAAACTGAGGAAAAAACCCAGTATTTGTATTTGCAGAGTAAAATCCTGGTCCCAAACAACAAGCATCAAAACTCCTGTTGCTTTTGGGGTTGATTTCTCTCCTCCGGCAGGTCAGGCTCCTAGAAGAGATTGATCTGTCCACCTCAGCTTCCAGCATCCCTCAGAAAATAAGACTGTCCATTTTCATAGAGGCACATAGCTGTGTAAGAGTGGGGAGCGATGTTCAGAGCTGGTTCTCAAGTGACATCAACACCAAGCACGGTGACCCAGTCTGATTCCCAGCCATGGGGATACCTGCAATTATCTTAGTCACGTTTCAAGAGTTATTGATTACAATTTATTAATTACTCATTCTCAATCATATTTATCCCTAGAAATTCTTTGGGATCCCCTCACTGTGTAATTCATGGTCCTAGAAATTAACAGATGTTAGTTTCAAAGGCAGCCACAATCTCTGCTGAATTAACAGTAATAATGAAGTAGGAAGAGCGCGCCAGAAGGTGCTGTATCAAGGGCTTTACACCAGGTTGGTGTTGTGCTCCTCCAGTGCCGTTGTAGGCTCAGGGAAAAATCATGTTACGCATGCTAGTCTTGTTCTGTCAATGCTAGGGAAGTTTTCTATGTCACAGCCATGAGGTAAATAATAAATAGGCTGAAGCGAAATCCTGACTTACCTTAGCATGCAGAAAAATGCTCCCCTGTGTTACAGTGTATACAATTCTTTTTCTTCCCTTCTCTTTGGTCAGGTTTCTTGGGGCAGCAGCAGCATCCAGTTTTCAGAGTCTGTGTCTCCTCACCCAGGTTGGTACAAAGCCCATCCACATGTTCCTTCCCACCCCCTTCCCATTTTTTCCCACAGCCCAGAGTCTTTCCAGCCCTTGGCTGAGGCAGGCACTGCCAGATAACTGGCAATGTGGCCAATCAGCACCTGAAAGGAGCCCATGAAATGCAGATGAGAATGCCGTGAGGCCAGCAGGGTACATATAACGCCATCCAGGAGCATGCTCACACACCCTTATTTGTGCGGTTTATTTTTCCCGCAGCAAGGAGCAAGATCCCCTTCAGGAAGGGATGCTCATCCCCTAAGGAGCAACACTGCTGGCATCACCTTCTCCAAGCTGCAGTCTGTGGGTCCGATTGGAGCTAGAGGGCCAGGTCGTTCTGGAACACGTTGCTGAGCTCTAGCAGAGTTGGCAGCTCTGACTCTCCTGGCAGCATCTGTAGGAGTGAGAGGAGTATCAGGTTTTCAACAATACAAAGGGTTTCTTCCTCCTAATGTGAACATCCAAGGAACAGGGGAAGGGGTGGGGGCAATAGCACTTTGGGCTCACAGATCCTTCAATTATTCTACAGCCAAAGCAGAGAGACCTAAAAGGTTGGACAGGTGTGAATATATACATTGTATGGACAGGGAAATTATTAAATCATCAATATTTAGGAATCAATTTCCTTATGTTAATACAGAAACATGAGACATACCAAAGCTTTTTCATCTGGAAAGTCTCCATCTGCTTATGTATTTTGGGTGCTTCTCACTTCCTCCCCACATCCAGCTAAACACTGCCACCTTGAACCTGCAAACAATGATGACTAAGTGACTCCACCCACGTGCAGTTCCATTGCCTTCAGACCTGTGCTCCTCTATGTGCCCAGGGCTTTTGCTTTTAACCATATTTGAACACAGCATGAAAGGATAATAATTCTGAAAAGTCAGATCTGTGGTGAAACTGTAGGGCCAGATTCTCTAGGAACTTGCACTTTCACCAGTAACGCTACATGGACGCAATGCCGCGTTGTCACTGACTTGCTCCATTTTGTCAGCTGAGAAGTTTGTCTCCTATCTGTCTCTTTGGAGGATAACAGAGCAAATTATTCTTCTGTTATCCTCTTCTTCCTGCAGATGTAGGTACCCTGCATCTGGGGACTGGGTCAGGCAAAGACACAAGCCATCTGCCAAGCTGTGAAGCATAAATCACTGCATGGCAAACTTCTAGGTCTGTAAACAGTTGATATCTGAAGGGAGGCCAGAGGGTCAAGAGCCTGAGGGAGTTTCCATCTGGATCCCTGTCCAAAATGGCTGGAGCCCAAAATGTTTCCAGTAGTATTTAAAGAGCTTTGCAAGGGGACTAAAGTTCCCAAGTTATTTGCATGCTTTTAGTCCTCTCCTGGTGTCTGCTTCCCTAGAAAATTCTTCCTGAACTTGAAGGACATTTTTTCTTGTCTAAATCCACAGGGCTACTGAACACATGAGAGTACTGAAACCTGACCTAGGGCAACACCCGCCCTTTGTGAGATCAGATACTGAATAATCTGCTACTGTCTGGTTTGCCTTCTCTTCTAGCACCTTTTGATGCAGAACCCATTTCTTCCGCTCCCAACTATTGTCCATCATGGCAGTTTTCGAATTGCCTCTCCTGGGAAGAAAGCCCTAGCTATTTGGAACAGCTGGTAGATTCCTGTCTTCAGACAGATGTGCCCTTAGACCCAGCCTTCAGTGCTTTCCAGACGTCCTCACACTACGCCTCAGATGCCTTCCAGCCAGTCCCACTCTGCTTTAACCAGGGCCTGGTAAGCTTTGTGTCCCAGGGGAACAGCCACAGGCGCGCTCTGAGGGAAGATGGGGAAGGGAGCCACATCCCGGGGCAGAACAGGAGCAAACTGATTTGGAAATGTGGCTGCTTTTAGGGGCATGGGGTACAGCCACAGCAACGCAGGCTGCTTGTGTGGACTTCTGCATGGTTTCCCATTGGGAGCAGAGGACAGGGAGGCCCAGCCAAACCTAGAGAGAGGCTGCAGAATAGGGAACGTCCCTTCTACAGACCCTGTAGACTTCCTGCAAAAAATAGCCCAGTTCCTGCTAGTGGTTGTCTAACTTGACGAGATGTTCCCTATTAACACTAATGTCACAGGAACTGCCTCTTGGGTTTAGCCTTCCAAGGGCCGAACCATCTCCCTGGGTAGCCAGACCCTCCTGAGAAAGGCAATGGCATGGAAATTTTGGCTGCTGTCCACATTTCCCCAAATGACACCCTAAAACGTCCTGGGTTTTGTTGCCTTTTTTTTTTCTTCTCTGACTCTAGGCTCCTGGATCCCCCAATTCAGCTGATCTGTCCAGCCCATTAAACTATAGCTGCTCTCCTCCTCAGCTATCTCCTTTCACCCCACTGACCCACAGCCCACCCTCTGCTCTGGACACCAAGACCTATGACTACCCTGCAGAGGAGTGGTCCTGCCATACCCCCTCCCCATACACCACCTCCGCCTGCTGCTGCACCACCTGTGGCTCCCAGCATGTGGACAACAGGATCCCGCAGTACTTCCCCTGCCCCAGCACGGACTGCATGGACTACCTACCACCCATGGCCATGGCCGATGACTTCTTCAGAAGGGATAGGAACTGTGACATCTGCTATAGCTAATGGGGACTGTGGTTTTACACATCCACTGTATCCAAATCAGATTAATTGCCCATGAACTATGCAAAGTTGCGCTGCCTAACACAGTCCAGTTTATTCTTCACTACTCACACATTTTCTACACGATGTTTTCACTACATTAATTCTCCTGTCTTGTATGGTCAGGCGTGTTTTGTTGTTGTTGTGGTGGTTTGGGTGGGTTTTTTCCTGTTTGTTTTTGGTTTTGTTGTTGTTTTTAAAAAATTCTAAGCTGCCTTACCAAACACGTCATTAAACCAGCTCTTTTTGATACAAATAAATAACTTGGTATGCATGCTGAAGCCTCTTCGTTCCTCACGTGCTAAATGTCAGTGCTTTTCTCTTCTGCTAACAATCCAGGATCCTGGCCCTGTTCTCACAAAGGTGAGGCAGAGAGACTCTCAGCAAGCTACACAAGGAGCAATTACTTAGCAGTATGAAAGGTCTTGCTTACCATTTCCAGTAGATAAAAAGTCTTTTTGCATCTCAGCACCCAGCACACTGTTCAGAGAGAAAGCTGTGCAGCACCCTGCTCTGAGATGGATCTGCACCTTCTTAGACACTGCTTCTGCTCAGGCTGCCATGATGATACTCTCTAGCACTTCTTGCAGAAAAGGAAAACCGCTGTTTTCCATGCAAGCTCAGGGCTTAGCCCCTGAGCCATGTGCCAGAAAGGCCTCTCGGGCCTGCACAGAGGATGAATCCAGTGCCAGACTTCTTTGGCTACTGCTCAACACCAGCTTCCCCGTGAAGGCAGAGTTTCAGTGAGAGGCTGATGTAGTTCCGTAGCCCTTTGTATAGTTTGGTCTGTTGATAGCAGGTTTTCTCCACCTTTCAGCATAGTCAACTGAACAGGAGATAAATGATTATTTTTTTAAAGTAGATAATGGGGAAGTTATCACACCTGATGATTCCCTGTTTCTTGCATAAACCCAGACCTTTCTAAGACTGTCTCTCACCTCCTTTTAATACCACTTGGTGAGGCAGACTGCCAAGCCCCCAGTTTCTCAGATGAGCACCTAATATGGAAAGAAAGAAGCATCTCTCTATATTAAATCCAACACAAATGAAAAAAAATGACTACGCCTGTAAAGACAAATACATAATTTAACTAGCAGTATCCTCACCTTCTTCTCCAGACACTTCTACAGTTAACTGAAAAGCTTTCTTCTCCCCAGAGCTGAAATTACCCATATGGCCGAGGATGCAACAGACACACCTATGTGTCTGGCAAATAGAGAGGTTTCCTTCATTCTACCAAAAAAAAAAATCAACCAATATTTCTTCACCCTGCGAAATCTATGAAGAACTAAGAGTAACATTTTTTAATGAGACTTTATATAATGCCAGTTATTTCAACCTTCTATGCCAGCCTTCATCAGAAAACAGAGCTGTTACCTCCCATGCAGCCTCCAGGGTTCTCATCACTTTAAGTTCTGTATAAGCTAAAAATGGCTTTTTTTCCCATGTCCAATCCAGGTCCCTGGACAGGATGTTTCATTTTTGTCATGCTAGACAAGGAGATTACACAGAGATAACCATACCTTTTCAACATCCAGTTCCTTTACCTTATGCAAGGCAGCAGCTGTTTTGCCAAAACTTGCTTTAAAATACTTTGAGAACTTTAAATAACATCTTCCTCTCTCCCCTGTTGTTACCTGATTAATCTCAGAGTTGGCCCAAGTGATAAACGCCTTCAGTCACAGAAAGCTTATAAATAGGAGATAACAGCTGTGTCTTTGCTGCAGTTAAAGCTGTGATTACCCCTGCGAAGAGACACTCTATTGTCATTTCAGCAGTGCTTCAGCCCCAGAGTGTTATCTCACTGGAGGGTTACACTTCTACTGTCCCAGCCTGCTCCGCAGCTTGCTTAGTGCCAGCTACTCCTGCCACCTGCTTGAGGAATGGGCACACCTTCAGCCACGTGTCAAGGCCCTTTATCACCAACATGAAAGAGCCACAAGAAGATAAGGTTGAGGCAAGATATTTGGGGCTTCTAGTGGAAATTGGGTGACCACGTCCTCCCCGTGGGTTGGCAACGTTGGCCTTAATTTAACAGAGCCGAGAAGAGGTATTCTCATGTAGCAAAGTAAAGACCATGTGAAAATGCTAAGTAAGCATTCAACAAGGAGAGTGCTCATATTAATACATTTTTACAGCACGGTTAATGGTATCCTGGTCTACACAACAGTGCCAGCAAGGAAGTCAAGTAAAGTATTACAGTCTAACAACATATCTCTCACCTCCATATCAGGCAGATATATAAATCTAATACATTACCAGCAGATTGCACATTTATCAGTATATGGTGGCATGGCTCTGTACAGCTATCAGTGGTTATACTGCATCTCCAAAGAGGACTGCTGTGTGCAGACTGGTGTGCTGTGGAGGGGTTGTGCACATCATTGAACCTATGGCTGCTGTTTAGGCATGACTACTTAGGAATGGCAGCGCGAGCACAAGCACTACAAACCACCCTATATCCCATTCTTATTCCTGTTCCTTGGATGTTGTCAGACTCGGGCAAAAAAAAAGCACCCTTCCAGTGTGGGGAACTGCCTCCTGAAGGGCTGGGCTGGTCTTGCCACTGAGCTTCCACACTCCAGGGCTCGCAGGTGGCTGAGGTCCTGAGACGGGAGCACGCAGTGTGTTCTCAAAGACAGCAGATATTTAACAGCTGTTGGCCTCATGCTGCATGGGACCAGCTGCTGTGAAATTACCAACCGCTCTGCTGGGACAAGAATATTTCCAGCAAAACATTTCTATGTACTGGGGTCTGTGTTAGAGTCCATTAAGTAAGTCCATTAAGTAAGCAGCGCTGTCCTCCATCCCTTGCAGCCTCTTCCTATTTCTCTGCTACTCTTTCTCCAGTTGTTTTGCAATCCCCCATGCCAGGGACTGCAAACGTGTTTTAGACACCGTTCCCCAACTCCATGTCAATAGCTCCAGGTGACACATGCAATGCAAGTAAAAGCTTGCTGGCTGTTGACACAATGATGTCTTGTGGACACAAGCAAGGAAAAAAAAACAACAGAGGACTATTCAAAGGTTGATTGTGCATTTTCTGGCTAAGAGGAACATATTCTNAAAGGAAAGTAGCTTGGGTCATATGTCCAACGGAGCGGGCACAGCACTAAACACTGGCATTTCATCAGTCCCTGCCAGGTGAAGTTCTGCCAGCCTATATAAACCTATGTTTACACAAAAGTGAGGATCACCCCATTCTTACAAAAGCCATGAATAACTCCAGAAGTAACCCGCAGTTACAGAGAAAATAAAAGGTTCTTATTTTCACGTTCTTTACCAGTTGCACAGAGTATTTGATCAAAAGGTTTTCCTTGCCAACCGACTAGCAACTTTTCTATGGTGCCACTCTGAACATTTGTTTGGTGATAACAAGCCTTTGTTATTAACAACTTATCCAAAGCCACAGGTAGGAAGAGATAAACTGTGCAAATAAAGGGGTATCACACACTGCCAGTACCGCTAAGGTTATAAAAGATACATTTCCCCTGAAATAGTCATAAAAAACTGAGGGGTTAACCGTGAACTAAGATACTGCTCAAATCAATGAAATTCACCCCAGCTCAGAATACTTAACACTCAGGCTACCTTTGAGCCTTCAAAGGAATTTTCTTGATACACAGGCCAGGAACTGCCTGGCTTGACAGGGAAAGGTGCTTTACATGCAGCAGCCTCCAACTGTCTCATGGATCCAGTCCAAAGACAATATGAACAGCTTGTTGATTGTGGCTGGCTTCCGAGAAGGCCTCTAACGTATGAGCTTTGGGAAGCTGAACACAGATGTGCCTGTAGAGAGAATGAATCCTTCCTGGGTCGGTCATGGGATCTTCCCTCTGCAAATCTCATCTATCAGCTCTTGAGTAGCACAGGCTGTCAGGGCGATGCTTTGAACAAAGCCACATCCACCCCTCCCCAGATTGATACTTTCCCTGATGTTCTGGAGATGGTGATGTTTACAGACTGCAAGTCACTGATGGTGTTGCTCTGTATTAAATATCCAACAGCAGGCAGATGAAAAAATAAAGAGATAAAGCTACTCCAGAAAACAGCTCATGTATTTTTTTCACTTGCTGCAAAAGGACTTCTGTTATCTCATAGACATTTCTAGATGGCAAAAATCTTTACATTTTCCCTGGTGCATCACATGCCACATGCTGGTCACAGTTTTACAGTTTTGTTGCTAGCAAGTTCGACAAATGGATATTTTATTGACCATATTATCTTGACACACAGTACTAGCTCACCAACACAGTTATCACTCAATTCAAGGCTTGTTATAACATCCCTTCAAAGTAAGAAAGCACATGCTTTTGCTGGCCTATGCCCAGAGACATGCAAATTTATGCAAACACATGCAAATTCACATCTACTTTTTTTGTCAGCGGATGTTGACAGGTTTGTAGATACAATGTAGTGAGGAGCAATAGCAAAACAGCAGAGAGGAGGGCTGAGAAAGTTGAGAAGATCTCTGCATTTCTTAAGAGCTTTTGTTCAAGTCTGCTAAACAGTTGTTTAAACAGTCCAGGTCTATGAGACAGACAAGTGCTTTAGAAAACCCCATCCCTTTTAGTTAGTGGGTGATCAAGGAAGTTACTGCAGTGATTTAAGACATCTGCCCTTCATCTTATCGTTCAGTCCTGTTAGAAAATAATAACTCGTGCAACATTGAGAAATCAGTGGCTATAATTCAGAATGTGTACTGAAGATGAGACACCTTCTGTGAAAGGGTTGTCAAAACATGGCTCTCACTCCCTTCAGGCATCTAATTTCAATCCTATTGACCCAGCAGAGACACTGTTGCTGGTTGATTGCACAGCAATTCACCAATCATTTCACTGAAATAATAAGAAGAATCTATTAAAACACCCCCTTAGATAAGAATGGGAATAGCAGAGCACTTACCACATTGCACTGTGACCCTGCTGTGTACAGGCCCACACAGCTCAAAGGTTTCCTACCCTGTCCATGCCTAAAAGCTGTTGAAGACCCAAAGGAAGCTGAACTCCTCTGTCTCCTACACAAGAATTACTTCAGGTGAGGGTTCAGCTCCCCACTCTGACGTGCTTCCAGAGCTATTCTTTGCCATCAGAGCTGGAGACTTGGACTGGATCAGAAGTCTCAAAGAGGAATCCCTTCGCTGGGAAGCACTCAGGAGCTACACGAACCTGTGCTGCTGAGAACCTGCCCCGTGTACTTGCTCTTACAAGCATCTGTTTTCTTTTCTTGGGGTGGGGTGAGAGTCTGTGGCAGTGCTGCTTCAGCAACTGCTTCAGCAACTCTTGGTTAATTCTTCCACAAAGTGCTAAGAAATAGGGTAGCAGCAGCTTGCAGGAACCCTCGCTTGGAGCTCTTCAGTTCAGATATCCATTCACTCAGGTGAAATACAGCCACAGATGATGCATCAGGCTGATGTGACCTCTTCCATACAGTCTTTTGCCTTCCCTCAGGTTCCTGCATTCCCAGGCTAGCAGGAACAATGGAGGTAACTGCGCATCGCAAAGGCGTCAGTATTTCAACCAGTACCTCTCTACAGAACCTAACAAGAGGCAGGGTTCAAGCATGTCTTAGAGCAGTATTTCTCAACCTTTCATAGCCAAACTACCATCTTGTGTTCCGTCACCACTGTGGGTTTCAGTTGCCACCAAATCAAAGGCTGGCTGTACTTCGAACATTTACTTATTTATGTAATAGCCATTTGCTTTGCCTCCCTCCTTGCTTGCAACAATACTTGGAGTTTATTAGTATTTTTTGATAACAAAATCAAGTTTTCAACCATTTGAAAACTCATCTTCTGATACCTTACATGATACTCATGGTCCACAGGTTGAGAAACACTGTCATCCCACCCTGGCTGAAAGACTCTAGGAGCAGGGAGACCTTGGTTAATCATCCTCACAGTTTTTCTAAGAGGCCTTGTGCAATTAGCAAGCTGAAGTTGAAGCCATTCCAGAAACTGCAGGCAACCTAGGATCTGGCATTTCGGCGACAGGAAATGAATGCAGATGCAACTTTCCCTTTCTTCAGCAAATGCCTAACCTGCAAAAAAATGTAGTAGTTCATAATGTACCATCTGAAACTGCATGCAGACACACCAATACATACATACACACACTTATATACATGTATACGTATATACATGTATATACATGTAACTAAATACACATGTAAACATACCAGAGACTACAATGAGTTCCAGAAGCCTTTTCATATCTGTAGGCATGAAACCCAATCATCCCTTGAGATTTGCCGCCATTATGAAAGAACTACATATTGATACCTCCTCAGATGTATTTGCAGTACGAGTTAATGCCTGCTTTGTGTTCCTCAATTATGTATTTACTAAAGCGGGGAACCCCCAAGCCTACACCACTGCAACATCAGACCCCTGTCACACGACTTGTCCTCACTGTTCCCCTGGCAAGGACAGACAGCTGTGGTGTGCACAGATGTGTTCAGAAGCAGCAGCAATGTGGATCGTGTACCTGATCCCCGGCTTTTCCAGAAGGAGCCATGTGGATTGGCTGGTCGTTGTCTAAGTTGCGGATGCTCGGGTCTGCCCCGTGGTCAAGGAGCAACTGGACGATTTCTTTCTGGTTCTTGTCATGAGGCAATGCAGCTGCCATGTGCAAAGCTGTGTTGCCATGTGCCTAATGTAGTAGAAGAAGGGAAAAAAAAAAAAAAAAGAAAAGAGAAACCTCCTGATAAGCTGTGCCACCCACTCAGAATTGGAGATTTGTGAAATGAGAGCTGAAGAAGTTTCACACCATTACTTACCGGGAGGTGAGGAAGTATCCCTGCTCTTTCTCCCACGTATGGCTGCTCATGCAGGAGATTTGTAGATTTAGATTTTTCTCTCTGATAGAGCACTACAAATTGGGGGGCTTTGAGGCTTTGGGTACACCTATTAAATAGTCCTGTATCAGCAACATTCCTAATCAGTCTGCAACCCCCTGCTAAATTGCACCCTCACGTAAGCAGAGACCTGATGAGTTATTTGAAAAAGAGAAGGATAGAGGAAATGTACCATGCATGTTTATCCATGAGAAACAACAGGAACTATTTCACTGGGAAACATTTAAGTCAATCTAAGGGACACAAAGCACATTATGTTGTGCTACCCATCACACATGGGCCACGCAAGGATTAACAATAGTAGACCCATTTGTGCTCCACACATCTCCACTACTCCCTTTCACAATCACTTACAAGTGCCAGAAAGTTGCAAAAAAACTTCGACAGAGGTAAAAGGCAGACCCAATAGCGTATAGGTTATATGCGAGGCTCAGACTGTTCTCTTGGATACCAGGCATCTTTGTGCGAGTCCTCCCAGGTCAACAAACTCCTGACATTAAGAAGAGGTGCTCTGAAAGGTACCAAGCTGTTCTGGTGGTCCAGCTGAGCCAGACTCCAGCAGCCCGTGTTCCTCAGTGACTTTGTGTACTGTGGACCAAACAGGCCTGCAGGTGGCTTGGCTCTGCAGCAGACAAAATAAATAATGTCAGGCTCCAAATCTTCTCCTAGTTCCTTCCCAGGGTGATGAAGGTAATGCTTGGCTTTATTTTCATGGCACTGTCATTCAGACGAGTCCTGAGGTCAACGGCCTACTTAAGCGTATATTGACTCCAGCTTTTTCAGTAACAGGATTTGCACAGAAAGGATAGACAAAATTTGTTGTGAAGCCACGGGGGGGCGCAGGACGGAGCTTACTGCAATTTGTTGCAGAAAAGCTCTGGTATCACCAGACCGTGTAGAAATCTGTGTCCTTGCCTAGTCAGGTATGACTGGTAACGGTTTTAAATGAGAAAAACCTAATAAGCAAATGCATAAGGCAAGGTATTTTTAGTCTGCAAAAAGTCTCATTTAGGCAGCTGTATATTTTTTCTCTCAGAAATGATCATACATTGTCCTGAACTTGGAATGGCTGGACACAAATTGCAACGTGTATTCCAGTTGTTAAAAGGAATACATATGAGTTTCAGGTCCTATTTAACACTGAGACATAAGGGACACTGAAGCATAAAACAAAATAGCAAAATTTTAACAACTGTTTGCCGACAAGGCATTTTTTACAAGCCCTGAACAAGCAGATCCTTGTCAATTTTATCATCCCATAGAGTCAAGGGATAGTTACAAGCTCTTTATAGGACTTCTCGTTAAAATGGAAACACCTGCATTTGTTGCTGCATCTTTGTGGCAGAAGCACTTGGTAGCTTCCAAATCCAGGCATGGGGCGAAGCAAACAAGGCAATCTGACAATGCCTCATCTTGAAGCCTCCCATTAACTTTAATAGGGCTTATGCGAGGCAATGGTCCAGAGCAGCAATATGTGGGCTCTAGGAATCCTTCAGGTGAAAAATACCTCAAAGACCTTGATGCTTTTCTCATTGTGAAATCCACAACAAAATGGATTTAGAATGAGACAACCACAGCAAGCAGTGGGTGAGCCACAGAAGCCAAAATATGGACTCCAGCATCCCTGTTTTCTTGTCATCTGCATACTCGGAAGAGCGAAAAAGCCAGTATGGGTATCAGACAACCTACCTATCATATTTCTCACTGTCCCAGACAGCTCACCAACAAGACCAAGAACTTCAAGTGATCCTATCACAGCAGGAAGCTCTCACAGTATTGTGATCAAGAGACAACAGCAGACTCCCATGGACAAGCTAGCACCTGCCTAATGGATCTTAAAAGATACAGAAAGAATGTAGTGAAAAGGCAGCATAAGGCCCTTCGCTGTACAGAAAGACAGAAGTTCAGTGTTATTACCCACATACACAAAGCAAAACATGTTTCCTCCAGTCCAAAAGAAATCTGTAGGGGGAAAAAGAAGTGAAGCTACCCAGTACCTGCTTCCAAAGTGAGCAACTGAGTTGATAGAAAACATTCAATTCCTTTCTGATGGACTCAAGCATGTGGATGCTCTAGGGAGTACAAGCAAGGCTAAGAGACTGAAACTGTTGAAATGAAAAGCTAATGCACCTACCCTCTCAAAACAGGGATCCCTAGCCTTGTCCACCCCTCTCTGTCCTTTATTGCTTAAGCGTACCCTTCTGCAGAAGCACTCAGAATTACAGAATGGTTCGGGTTGGAAGGGACCTTAAAGATCATCTAGTTCCAAGCCCCCTGCCGTGGGCAGGGACATCTCCCACTAGACCAGGCTGCTCAAAGCCTCATCCAGCCTGGCCTTGAACACTTCCAGGGATGGCCAATCCTAACAATTCTATGATTCTATGGGAATCACCCACTTGGTCTTGCTGAGAGGGGCAGCTAGTCAAGAGCCAAAGCTCTGGCTGATGGTGCAGGGCAATGTCTCAGCTAAGGAACAGGAATGTCAGGATTTTTGCTTAGGAGGATGGGTGAAACTGATACATCTGCAAGATAGTGTCACTGCTTGGTATCTCCTCAGAGGTGAAGTATGGGGCAGCAAGGGGATGGGTGACACAACAGCAGCACTGAGAAGGTTTCTAGCTTGCTTTATACAACCTAGGAATGGCTGTGCCTCCAGAAACCCTGCACTGAGGAACCAATGTGAGCAAAACTTCACCTCAGTAAGCAGGGTTGTATAGAGTGTCTAAAGCAGGGTCTTGAGCCTGCAGAGTCAGAGGTGGTCTACTTGCCACAGTGCCTAGGCTCCTGCATGCTCAGCAAGGGTGCTGCCTGGCTTCAGAGAGCTGGTTTCCCCGTGCTTCCCCTGCCTGGCAATGTGAGCCACTGGTTCACTGTCTGTAGCATATGTCTGTCTTCTGTTACTGCTCCCGGCAGCTGTTAGGGTTTGGTGGGCCCTGTGAATATTTTGATACTCCAGGCTCAAACTCGCAGGCAGCTATCACAATAACCGCTTTGTACCCAGGCACAAACAGAGCCAGAAGACTTGCAAATAACTTTTAAGGCAGAAAGAGTCACCATCTCCCTTAACTGAAATAGGAGCTTCATCCTTCCTATGGATGGCATGTTTGATAGGAGAGATTACTTCATATGTGTCTACCCTAAACTGCATTATGTTGCTGCCAACAGCAAACCATTGCATCATTGCAGATCTCTTTTTTCAGTCTTCAGCCTAATGTAATAAAGTTCATGTTCCTCCTCAAGTAACTGTTTCCCATGTCCTTCCTCTTCCCTGGTTATCTCGCTCTCTCATTCTGTCAGCTTCTGCCTGCTGGGAGAGGGGCCTGCACTTCACTACACAACTCAGAGTTCAAGCCAGTCACTGTTTTCCAGGTGAAGTGTCTATTAACTGGAAAATGCAGTTTCAGGAAAAAAAAATTCAGATTCAAACTGTTGCTCTTCCCCTCCAGAAAAAATGTGTGTGAGAAGAGGATAACTGGTTTCTGCAGTTCTCCTAATCTTAGGATTCTTAGGATCTTCCACAGATCTCCTAATGCCTCTGCATGCAGCCTCCCACTGCAGCACAGGTCTCACAGTGCCCTCGGCTTCTGCTCTGCCTGTGGATGTGCACACAAATCCTGTCCACGCATGGCCTGACTTACCTTGTTGTTGACAAAGTCCTTGGACTTGAAAGCATTCAGCTCCAAGAAGTATCTTAGCAGGGAGATGTTCCCATCCTGGACCGTATAATGAAGAACTGTCTTGTTACTTTTCACATCCTATTTAAAAAGAGAAAAACCAAACAAAATAAGAAACCTTCTGCAGAACAATCTGAAGATATTATATAAACCCATTGGAGAAAAGTCCAGGCCAGCTCTGCAGCTAATGTGGAGCACCTCCTTCCCCTTCAGTGGCCCGGTAGTGAAGTCCGGTGTTTGCTTCAGGCTGCAAGAAAAAGGCAGCAACTAACTCTGCAAGCGGTTACTTAAAAGGGAAACAGGCTCGGTCCTTCTGTCAGCAGTTCATTTTTTCTCCAATTCTGTAGCTTGAGCATAGCACAAGGATCAGGCAGGGCAGGGGAGAGTTCCCATACAAACACACAGCATAGGGATAACTGAGCCAATCCCTTACCCGGCTGTAGATGGAGGCTCCTGTCTGCACCAGGAGGTGGATACAGGACTCCAGCTCTTCACTCTGGTGCCGAAGGTCTTTCTGCTGCTCCTCTGTCAATGTTTGGCAACCCTGCTCCCGGAGCAGGGCATTGTGGGCCAGAACAGCACAGTGGAGTGGGGTATGGCCTGGAAAACCAAGTACGGGAGGAAGATAATGACAGTCCCGATGAAGATGTTGAAGTACAGAGAGGAAGCGAGGGCTGGCGGGAGAGCGTATGCATCTCTGCACATGAGTTGTTAAGGCACAAGCCCTTCTCTGGTTTCAAAGGTACCATATGGCTGTGCAGGCACTTTCTGGGGCACTCCAGCATGCACACAGTTCCAATTGTGCCATTGACTGAATCGCCATTGGATCATCAGCACCATTGAATTCTGTGGCATTTGAGCACACAACGATGACTCACCCCAGGCAGTTTCTGAGGCCACTCTGGCCTCCTAGCACACCACCAAATACCACTGAGCATCAGTCAATGAAATAGACAGTAGTTTTTCATTTTTTTGATACCACTATGAAATATTTGTACAAAGGGTTTTACCTTCAAAATCCTTCATTTCTAAATCAAGAGGGAAACCTAGTGACAATATAACCTAGAAGCAACAGAGAAATAGAAAACTTCAGATCAGCAGAGTACCATCCAAGCCAAAAATCAAAATAACAAAATTTTAAAACAAACAAACAAACAATCAGATAATTACCATTTAACTACAAACTAAGCCCTTATCTGACACTAGATTTCAGTGCTGTGAATCTGTTTCCCAACAGGGACACTCAGGGTTACACAAGATGATTGTGTTCCCTGGTTTCCTAAACCCCTCCTAAGTATAGTATCCTATTAGAGTCTCAGTTCAGAACAGTAAAATTAAGTCATTGCCCCCAGTTCAAGAGTGCTAGCCTCCTTGCTTTCACCGTGGATTAAGCAAAGGCACAAATAACACCAATTCATATTTATTCTGAGTCATTCTCAGCAAGGATAAATGACAATCTCTCCTTGACAGGTACAGCCAAACTTTATTACCTAAAAGTTTGCTGCATTGGAAATTCTCAGACTGGATTTATTTACTTTTTCTTTGTAATGTGCAGCAGATATGCAGCCTTGTGACAGTTTAAAACCACAGTTTGTTGCAATGGCCGCAGCAATGAGGAGATGGAGCCTATAAATGGCACGAAATAGCGGTCTGTAAATAAGCATCACTCAGATTTAGCAGAAAGCAAAAATTCTAAAACTATTTAACTTAAGAAAATTATAGATTCGATGTGATGCAGCCAAGTAGCTCCCTGTCTCTGTTATTACAGCTAGTGCATTTTTTGCTCTTGATTGAATAAAGCAAGTTGTTCACATCTTGACTAAGAACTTTTGCAGTGCAGTGACTCATCCAGAACCTTTTCAAGGTAGACAAGGCACAGGACAGAATCCTTTTGCTGAAAGATTATCCAGAACGGTTAGGGCTTGTGCTCTCTTTTCATAACAATAATATAATATATAGAGATCAAATATTGACAAGCAGCTCTGAGCTGCCTCATGATTAAAGATTAGATTGTTAATCCGCCAGAAAAAGCAATAAAATAAATAAACAAACAAACAAACCAACCACAAAGCAGTTCATGGCCTTGATTGTACTGAAAGGCAAGCCTGAGTGCATTTTCCCTTTTTATGTCAAGGGGAAAAAAACCCTCAAAAACACCAAACAAACCACCAGAAGGCACTCTGGGAAGCTTTGTTGGAATCATCTGGATGTAAAACACTTTTCCCCACTGAATGAAAACACCTGTTTTCCAAAGAACTTGCAATGTTACACATTAACTGCCTGCTCATGACTCAACCCAGGGCGTGTACAAGGTAGAGTTAACAAATACTGGAGAGGGACTGCCAGCATGCCAGGTACCCCGGGCACTTCCACTGACATATCCCTCATTCTCAGAGGACTCTGCGCCCTGCCTTCAGGTAAACTCAGCAGCAGCCATGCTGCTGCAATACAACTCTGCATTGAAGCTGCCTATACTCGGTCATGACATAAATCAAGGAAGGCATGTTTTAAAAATTCAATTTTATGGCCAATAGCTAAGCATTTAAGAGACACATTCCAGTATGCTTCTCTCTGCTATGTAATCCCTTCCAAAAATTCCCACAGTGCCTTTTCTAGTGTGATAATTTGCTTTTAAGGACTGCTACAGTCTGGTTGGCACACAACTTAGATGTAGACCCTGTCTACAGAAAGATGTGTGAAGCAATAGGGAAGCGAAGATCTGGTCATAGAAGTCATGAAAGCTTTTGTACATTCTGGCCATACAGGAGCGTTTAGTTTCTCTCATGTCCTAGAAAATCTTGATGCATCTTGGTTTTGCGTAAAATCTGAAAAATGTGTCTAATCTTGAAGGCTGTGCCTGTGCTGGCTCTGTCTGATGGGTCACATCTGCTTTCTCTTCAGCTGGCTTGAGTCTGGACACAATTCATTTCTGCCGTCTGGATGACGCTGACATCAGGGAGGGGGTTTCGCACTGGTATTATTGCTCCCTCTTCTCACACCCCACAGCTGCCTGCAGCCCCTGGGGAACCCCCTCCAACGCAGGCATCAGTACAATGCTGGCAGCTCAAGCCAGAGCAAGCTCACTCTGCCTGGCCTGCCATCAGCAGATTTAGAGGTGTGATCTGCAGAAAGAATTTATTTCCCCCCCCAGGTACACTAAAGCCATTTCCTCTGTAACAGGAGGCTGGTGTTAGGTGCAAATATAGATCTAAAACAGGAATAACCTGGGAAGTCAATTCCTAACACAATGGAAAAGGAAACTTTGGTCAGTCTTTGTTGCTTACTGACCTCTTGTCTTATGAGACAGTTATTTAAAGAGACTAATATTGAAACTTTATTGTAGGCTTATATTGCTAGCAATTAAAACCATAAAAGCTTTTCCTACCTGAAGAACTTGGGCATACCCGTATGTTGCAGCAAGATGTAAAGCTGACTGCCCTTTGTTGTCTACAGCATTGACATCTGCTCCTGCCTGGATCAAATCATAGACAATAGCTGGCTGCCTGGCAGTGACGGCCACCAGCAGAGGAGTCTGAAAACAGCAGCACAGCAGATAAAATGTGAGAGTCTAGAAGCAGGTGCTATCATAAAACAAGAAAAAGGGAAAGGATGTCTGGGCTGAATGGCATCTAGAATCCCAAGGATTGTGGTTCATAAACCAAAGACAGCTCACAGGCAGATTTTGAATCCCACATATTAGCATCCATAGCGTCACCAGATGGGGGCATTTCCCAGCTCCTGCTAAACTCCCTCTTGTACTCCTGAGCCCTAATTTGGATGACGACCCAAGTCCAGCATTTTTGAAACGCTTTATGTCAGGTGCAGCACTCCTAGCATAAATCTGTTTTCATAAAACCTTTGGCCTCAGACACTACTGCCAACACATACATATACTCCTGGACCAGTGTTGTTTCAGATCACTCTATGAACCATGGGCTGAAAAGAGAAGGTGGTCATACTCATCCCACCTAATTTTAGGATCCTGCCAGAGGCACCTAAGCGAGGTATATCAGTGCCAAAGGCTTCCTTTGCAGTAACAGAGACACAGAGCTGGGTTTTACAGGGCATCAGTGGCTGTCAGTCACGCAAAGACCATGACCATCCCGAACACCGCTGTTTGCAGGAGAAAGTGGTCCATATTACCTTTCCTCTGTGTTCCTTGGCATCAAGTCTTCGCAGCAATTTCATGCGCTCTGCAGCTGCCAATGTATACGCCCTCATACCTTTAGCTGCATAAATATGTAGAATTCTAAGACAGTAAATAAAGACACTGGTCACTGCTTGGCCATGAACCACCCTGGGAGCAAAGTTTTACAGAGTAGCATAGCCAGTCTGAGGGTTTTATACCCAGTGTTCCACAAAACCATGCCATAAGCCCCAAAGGGCTTGACCTCACAAGCACCCACTCCCATGGAAAGGGCTTCCTACCTGAAAATAACTGCAGCTTTCAAGAGCCCTCAGCACTCCTGAGCTTTGGCATACTGTCTCCTTTCCACTTCAGCACTTTCTTTCAGGTGAGATTTGCCCTTGTGCTGGGAGGTATTGAAATCCTCCACAAAGCCTAGTGTTGGGGCCCAGTGTACCACATAGTGTGTATTTATCACTTGTTGGGGTGATACGGCCTTGTATGCACTGGTGATATGTCACCAGCTGGGATAACAAACAGCCTCTTCAAAATGGTGTATTTGTAAACAGTCTGTTCAGCTCTACTTTTTTATCAAAACTACTAGTGAGAGGGACCAAGTCCTTATCTTGTGCATAAGATAAAGAGTTGTCACAACCCATAGCAGTTATGGACTTGCTGGTGACATGGCCCTTAGCGACAGGGGAAACACTTTACCGCTTCACTTTGGTTGCCTGGCTCTATGGCAGGAGCCGGAGAGAATTAAACAGAGCTGCTCGCCACTTCCGTTCCCCCAGGTCCTATTTACAAGCGCACTGGGCATGCACAGGTGGCTTTACAGTTCCCCTTTGCGCAGGAGGAGACCATCCTAGAGGCAGTTGTACCAGCTCCTGGGTTTGCTTCACTCCAGACAGCACCGTTTGATACTTTTTAGTCAGGTGGTGGTAGACAGTCTCTTCTTTCCTCAGGTAATTTTGCAGCCCAGAGCCACACCTTGTAATTTCAAGAAGTAGAGATGCAACTTTACAGCTAGGCTGATTTGCAGTCAAGCTCAGCATTAGCTATGGCCACACACCCACACATCCCCATGGATGCCAATAGAGGATAATAGTGATTGCCCTTGTGCTGTCCTGAACTGCAGGAGTGCTTCTGTAAGGACTGCTTGAGAAAACAGTGCCTCCAGCCCTTATCTGGATCATGGAGTTCCTCCTTAGTCTGCCTTAATGAGCAAAAGTAGCAGAAAGTCTAACAGCTCATCTGTTGTTCTAGCCTGTGCATATGTTATTGAACTAATTGATTGCTAAATCAATGCTGGGTTACCATTTTGGATAGGAAATAAAACACTTTAGGCATATGAAAGTTACTGTAAATCTTTATTGAAAAAGAATTGGTCTTTTTCTAACCAGAACAACCCAGAAAGAAATTCTGAAACAGTTCATCGTTTTATATTCACACACAGAATTTACATACATTGGAGTGAAAGAAATTTAAAAGCAATCTTAGCAACCACAGGCTCGATTCACAGCTGCATTATCCCAGTTTTACCTACTGAATGTCTTTGTGCTTATAAAACTGGAGTAAGCAGTGGTGAACTAAGCTCCTTCTAATTAATTTCTTTGCTGGGTTTTTCTGCAAATGTAAGCCACTAATTTCAATGCACCTGAACTACTGCTATTTTCAAACAACTTTATGATCACTTACATGATCTATTGCTTACGTATTCCCGATTTGTCAATATTAAATAACAAAATATGCTTTGGAAGTCCTCAAAACTTTCAACCTGGGCTTGCAAACTTCACTCAGGCATAAACTGTAAGGTCACTTTAAATATTGCCTGGGTGGCAACTGGAGTGCTGGACACCAGGTAATAAACAGTGCAATAAATTATTTTGCAGTTAGTCTTGCAAAGAATAAAATCACCTGAGGATGCTGGGCTTTAGAAAGCAGAAAAACCCAGAGAAATTGTGTTCACCAGCCAAGAGCCCCTTGCAATAAACAGAGTTAAAAGGGGATGTGTCTCCTGCAAGTATATTTGACTGCAGCATGACACTCCTGGACATCAACAATAATATTTACAGTTGCATCAGAGGAAAAAGTAAAGCTACTCATTCTCCAGGAAAGAAAATCAGAAAGCTATAAAGAAAGTGTGTGCACCTGTGGGCCTGGGAGACTACAGCACAGAGAAACTTTCCATAGCAGTAAGGCACAAGAGAGGTCACTACGGTTCCTTGGCTCAGCACGACATCACCAACTTCACACTCAAATGCTACAGAACAAGCGAAAGTATTGCTGGCTAATGGTAATGACATGAATTCCTTGTTAGACTGAAGGCCAGATTTTGGAAGACCCTGTCTTCTCAGTGATCTCCTGATATAGGGTCATGTTTTGCAATTCTGACTCACACAAAACTCCCGGTGACTTCAGTGGGACCAGGATCTATCCATTGGTAGAACATGCAGCATTACCAGCCAGACACAAAATCAGCCCGCCATCTTGAAGGTGGATATTTTAGAGTCCAAAAATATTCTGCGGCTAAGACCACGACTCCGAACTCCTGTCCCACACCTACATGGCTGTCTTCCAATGGCAGACAAGGTGAGACCTTCAAGTTACATCTTTGTGTGAACTCAAACCTTTCATCTAGGCTACTTTGTGATGGTCTGTAAAAAGGGATGTCTGTTTTCAGACTAACGCAAATACCTGCACCAGTAGAACAAAACTACACTTGAGGAGTTTTCCAAAGGAGCAATTCAATTTAGGAAAGAAAAATGTCAGTTTAGGCCCTCCAAATGTTTTCTAGTGGCCTAGGTCAGGTAGAGGTTTCTCCACAGACAGGACAAAGACACACTCACAAGGCATTTATGCTGAGCTCTGGAAAGCAGTCCTACTGAACTAGGTCTTGCCAATATTCAGAGGCAAGTGTACCCTCACCAAATGCTACAGTTGGCCATGGCTACACTATAGTATGTCAATTTGAGACCATGCCCTGCGTCTGAGGATGAAAGTACCTCGTGCTGACGCTGAGCACAAGAACTACGCAGTATCAAAAGCCTGCCTGGGAGAGGCAGCAGGAACTGTAACAGCAGAGAAATCTTGTGCTGGGCCTCAGGACAAAGCAAGTTTCACACAATACACAAGTCATGGCATGCTAGAGGTGGACACTGAAATCACAAGTAAAGTTCCCACCCCACTGTCTTTTCCTCTGTACTCAAAACTCACTGTGGTGCCAGGTGGAGTATTGAGTAGGTGAGGATCAGGCCCCAGATGTGCAACCTAAAGCCCTTCAACAGAGAGAGCATGGTTTAAAACATACGTATCATTGTCTTCATCTTCTAGAAGCAGCTTCTCAATGGGCAGTGTGCCAATGACTCGTCTGGCATCCTCCAGTTCCTGGGGGGCTGGTTCAGGAATGGAGATCGGCAAGGGCACAAACTGTGGCCCGGAAAGCGTGGAAGAGGCTGGCTGATACTGCAAAGTGGAGGCTGGCAGTGCAGAGAGGGGCTGTGCCCATGGGAAGTATGTGAGAGGTGGCTGCTGATCCGTCACCTCAAGCTGAGGCACTACAGCGGGGGTGGTGCTTCGGGGCTGTTAAAATAGAAGAGAAATAAAGCAAAATAAAACAATTGGCCAGATGGGGCGGGGGGAGGACACAAAACAACAGACTAAGGATGCTCAGTCTCACTTTTAACATCCCTTTTCCTGTCTCTCTGGTAAAGCTTTATACTAGTGTGAGAGTTTTCCCACGCTGGCTCCCATGAGAGCGGTGACTGTGGCTGTCCCAGGTGCTTGCTACCAGTAGCTCACACTCATGTCAAGTTCCCCCTGAATTTCTGTTCCCACTCCCACCCTCCTCACTGTAAGCCTGCGAGACAGTTACACCCTGTGCTGAAAACTGTCTTCTTTGACAGTCTCTCTTGCAAAAGTTGAATGCATAGGCAAAACTTTGCTGCCGCAAGGTTGAAGGCAGCTTATTCTGGCCTCTGCGACAGCCCATCCTGACCAGCCCCTGTCAGCCTAGGCAGAGCCACATTTGAAATGATAGCCCTTCCTCACCAGTGAGGCCACAAGACGCAGGCATGGGCCTTTGCTGATTTGGTGTGTCAGTTACAGCAGCTGAACTGAAACATTAAAAGGAAAATAAGCTGCTTGACTTCAACTGAAACAGAATTCTCTGCCCTTCTCCTCTAAGGAAGAGCAAATCATCTTGGATCAGCCAAACAGATTTTGTCCAGCCTGAAACCAAATGTTCTGCTCAGTTTACATGCTATTTTGGCCTTGCTCTTCCATCTTTAAATAGCAATTTTTGAGAAACTTATTGCCAAGTCATTCTTCCTGCTCCACCTGGTGGATGTGTTTTCTGGAATCCCATTTACTTTTTTTTCTTTTTTAAGTTTAGAATTAAAAAGTGAAGAATTCCCTCGATACTGCTCAGATCTCTGGTGGGACTGTGTCCTAAGTACTTGTCTAGATAACAGCATTTATTGACTATAACGTGCATCCATCAGTGAACTACTTTAATTCTGCTTCCCCAGGTATTCCAAAACCAAGCTGAAGAAAAGCTCCTCAAGTTGGAAGTGATGACAACAGTAAGTGTAACATTCTCCATTATTATCCCTGAGCCGCAAACACTATTCTCCTACAGTAAATAACTGTTCATAGACTTGAACAGACTCAGGGCAGTGGCAGCCCTGCTGCTGACTTGATGAGAGATGACTCATTTCCCAGGACAACAGCAAATAACAGTGTATGAGTTAATAACACGGAAAATCTGGAGGAGCGCAGAGAGCTGGGGAAATGGCAGTGAAGTATGCCTGATTTCAGCGCAACCACAACTCTTTGTCCTCCTCAAACCATACTAATGTCCAGCACAGTGTAGACAGGTTCAGTGCTAGAACAACTATGTAGCATGGATGCAAACCCACACACCATTATAGAAATGATATAAAATATGCCAATCACATCCAGCACTCCCCATGGCTCTTGCTAGGAAGTGGGGAACTTGCTGTCATTTATACCTAGGTATTTTTGACTTACTGCAAAATTGGTGATCAGCGGTTGAGAAGTATAAGTCAGAACAGATGAAGGTCCAACCAGTGTGTAACTGGGACACATAGGTTGAACATACATATCTGCTGTGTATGGACAGCTGACTGCTTCATGGGACACATAATCAGGGTAAGTGGTCCACTGAGTTAAAGGCTGTAAGGATGTGGGAGAGGGCTGGGAGATCCAGCCAGAACAGAGTGCTCCTTCATCTGTGACAGGCAAGGCAGAGGCAGCAACATCCGTATCAATGCAAGGCTGGCCTAAAAAACAGGAGAGGATTAAAACCCAGTTCAGCATAGCCTTCCCTGCAGCAGGGCTGACAAACACTTAGAAAGTCAGGGAAACATTACCCATTGGTGAATAGGAAGGAAGCGGCTGATGGGGCAAAACGACCTAGAAGAGAGAAGAAAAATATCCAGGGATTAAGACCATAAGCATTAAATTCAATCCCCTCTGAGAAGCACTGAGAGGCAGAATATATTAGCTATTCACAGCTGATTATCAGCTACTACTTCAATGTCAGTGCCTGAATGTTCCCACCTGCCTCTACAGAGGGGCCAGGAGAACTGAGCCTGGCAGCCACTACACATATACCCCAGCCACAGTCCACATGTCCCTTCAGCTCAAGGGGGCCTTAAACAGCATTTAAACTTGTGTTGCAGAGGGAATTCCTCTTCAGAGAGGAGCCAGTCAGTCTGCTTCCTCCTGGGAGGACAGCTACAGGTAGGCTGAAACCAAGAAGCAGACAGCCAAGGATGGCTCTGGTTGATCACTTTTTGTTCTCTTGAGCAAGCTGCTTAACTTCCAAGCCACTTTCTGTTCCTACGAGTTAGATCCTGCCAAGTGCAAAGCACTTTCACCTTTCCATTAGATCAATGGTGATTGAAGGTGCTCCGCACCCAAAAGGCACTCCACCTAAAGTAAAGTAAAGGTACATTTACTGGTATCTCCAAGTAGAATGAGGCTGCATTGCCTACAAAATGCTTTAGAGAAGCAAGGATTTCTTGCCAGCAACATCCAGTATTTGCCAGCTGGTGCCAGGGCTGGTCAATCATTTAGCTACCGAGGAAGAGTTTTCCGCCTGTGTTTGTTTTTTCTCCTACCGTTGTAGCTGCCGTTGCAGCGGCATTATGAACATTTCCCCGTTTCCTTTTCAATAGCTCCTTCACTGGCTCTTTCACACGGACACCTTGATAGGGGCGAGGCTGTGGCTGCTGTTCTGGAGCAGAAGCTGAGAACAAAAAAATGCAGGTGACATTTATTTTCCTTTCCTGCCATTTGCTCTGAGCCAAAATCTGCATGGCAGCCTGCTTGTCTGCAGGCTCTACTAGTCAACGTGTCTGGAGCCTGGACTCATAAACATTTTGTTCCTTAACTAATGATGTCTTTTGGCCCATACACGGCATCAGATGGCACAGGCTTTCTTTGCCTTTGCTGCTTGGATGCTGTGATCACACAGATTGATCACGAGGACAACCTAATCTGAAATAAGTATGCTTGCAATTCCCCCCAGCTGTTAAATAGCTGCAGCAATACTGAGAAACTTTTTTTTTTCCTTTCTTTTTTTTT